>WNGS01004511.1:3971023-3994240 GCA_020271785.1 Procambarus virginalis
GGGTACCTCTGGATGGTCGTGGACTTTCTGGGGTACCTCTGGATGGTCGTGGACTTTCTGGGGTACCTCTGGATGGCCGTGGACTTTCTGGGGTACCTCTGGATGGTTGTGGACTTTCTGGGGTACCTCTGGATGGTCGTGGACTTTCTGGGGTACCTCTTGATGGTCGTGGACTTTCTGGGGTACCTCTGGGATGTCGTGGACTTTCTGGGGTACCTCTGGATGGTCGTGGACTTTCTGGGGTACCTCTGGATGGTCGTGGACTTTCTGGGGTACCTCTGATGGTCGTGGACTTTCTGGGGTACCTCTGGATGGTCGTGGACTTTCTGGGGTACCTCTGGATGGCCGTGTACTTTCTGGGGTACCTCTGGATGGCCGTGGACTTTCTGGGGTACCTCTGGATGGCCGTATACTTTCTGGGGTACCTCTGGATGGTGTGGACTTTCTGGGGTACCTTTGGATGGTCGTGGACTTTCTGGGGTACCTCTTGATGGTCGTGGACTTTCTGGGGTACTCTGGATGGTCGTGGACTTTCTGGGGTACCTCTGGATGGTCGTGGACTTTCTGGGGTACCTCTGGATGGTCGTGGACTTTCTGGGGTACCTCTGGATGGCCGAGTACTTTCTGGGGTACCTCTGGATGGCCGTGTACTTTCTGGGGTACCTCTGGATGGCCGTGTACTTTCTGGGGTACCTCTGGATGGCCGTATACTTTCTGGGTACCTCTGGATGGTTGTGGACTTTCTGGGTACCTTTGGATGTCGTGGACTTTCTGGGGTACCTCTTGATGGTCGTGGACTTTCTGGGTACCTCTGGATGGTTGTGGACTTTCTGGGGTACCTCTGGATGGTTGTGGACTTCCTGGGGTACCTCTGGATGGTTGTGGACTTTCTGGGGTACCTTTGGATGGTCGTGGACTTTCTGGGGTACCTCTTGATGGTCGTGGACTTTCTGGGGTACCTCTGGATGGTCGTGTACTTCTGGGTACCTCTGGATGGCCATGTACTTTCTGGGGTACCTTTGGATGGTCGTGGACTTTCTGGGGTACCTCTTGATGGCCGTATACTTTCTGGGGTACCTCTGGATGGTCGTGGACTTTCTGGGGTACCTTTGGATGGTCGTGGATTTTCTGGGGTACCTCTTGATGGCCGTATACTTTCTGGGGTACCTCTGGATGGCCGAGTACTTTCTGGGGTACCTCTGGATGGCCGAGTACTTTCTGGGGTACCTCTGGGTGGCCGTATACTTTCTGGGGTACCTCTGGATGGCCGAGTACTTTCTGGGGTACCTCTGGATGGCCGAGTACTTTCTGGGGTACCTCTGGATGGCCGTGTACTTTCTGGGGTACCTCTGGATGGCCGTATACTTTCTGGGGTACCTCTGGATGGCCGTATACTTTCTGGGGTACCTCTGGATGGTTGTGGACTTTCTGGGGTACCTTTGGATGGTCGTGGACTTTCTGGGTACCTTTGGATGGTCGTGGATTTTCTGGGGTACCTCTTGATGGCCGTATACTTTCTGGGGTACCTCTGGATGGCCGTGTACTTTCTGGGGTACCTCTGGATGGCCGTGTACTTTCTGGGTACCTCTGGATGGCCGTATACTTTCTGGGGTACCTCTGGATGGCCGTGTACTTTCTGGGGTACCTCTGGATGGCCGTGTACTTTCTGGGGTACCTCTGGATGGCCGTATACTTTCTGGGGTACCTCTGGATGGTTGTGGACTTTCTGGGGTACCTCTGGATGGCCGTATACTTTCTGGGGTTCCTCTGGATGGTTGTGGACTTTCTGGGGTACCTTTGGATGGTCGTAGACTTTCTGGGGTACCTCTTGATGGTCGTGGACTTTCTGGGGTACCTCTGGATGGTCGTGGACTTTCTGGGGTACCTCTGGATGGTCGTGGACTTTCTGGGGTACCTCTGGATGGTCGTGGACTTTCTGGGGTACCTCTGGATGGTCGTGGACTTTCTGGGGTACCTCTGGATGGTCGTGGACATTCTGGGGTACCTCTGGATGGCCGAGTACTTTCTGGGGTACCTATGGATGGCCGTGTACTTTCTGGGGTACCTCTGGATGGCCGTATACTTTCTGGGGTACCTCTGGATGGTTGTGGACTTCTGGGGTACCTTTGGATGGTCGTAGACTTTCTGGGGTACCTCTTGATGGTCGTGGACTTTCTGGGGTACTCTGGATGGTCGTGGACTTTCTGGGGTACCTCTGGATGGTCGTGGACTTTCTGGGGTACCTCTGAATGGTCGTGGACTTTCTGGGGTACCTCTGGATGGCCGAGTACTTTCTGGGTACCTCTGGATGGCCGTGTATTTTCTGGGGTACCTCTGGATGGCCGTGTACTTTCTGGGGTACCTCTGGATGGCCGTATACTTTCTGGGGTACCTCTGGATGGTTGTGGACTTTCTGGGGTACCTTTGGATGGTCGTGGACTTTCTGGGGTACCTCTTGATGGTCGTGGACTTTCTGGGGTACCTCTGGATGGTTGTGGACTTTCTGGGGTACCTCTGGATGGTTGTGGACTTCCTGGGGTACCTGTGGATGGTTGTGGACTTTCTGGGGTACCTTTGGATGGTCGTGGACTTTCTGGGGTACCTCTTGATGGTCGTGGACTTTCTGGGGTACCTCTGGATGGTCGTGTACTTTCTGGGGTACCTCTGGATGGCCATGTACTTTCTGGGGTACCTTTGGATGGTCGTGGACTTTCTGGGGTACCTCTTGATGGCCGTATACTTTCTGGGGTACCTCTGGATGGTCGTGGACTTTCTGGGGTACCTTTGGATGGTCGTGGATTTTCTGGGGTACCTCTTGATGGCCGTATACTTTCTGGGGTACCTCTGGATGGCCGAGTACTTTCTGGGGTACCTCTGGATGGCCGAGTACTTTCTGGGGTACCTCTGGATGGCCGTATACTTTCTGGGGTACCTCTGGATGGCCGAGTACTTTCTGGGGTACCTCTGGATGGCCGAGTACTTTCTGGGGTACCTCTGGATGGCCGAGTACTTTCTGGGGTACCTCTGGATGGCCGTATACTTTCTGGGGTACCTCTGGATGGCCGTATACTTTCTGGGGTACCTCTGGATGGTTGTGGACTTTCTGGGGTACCTTTGGATGGTCGTGGACTTTCTGGGGTACCTTTGGATGGTCGTGGACTTTCTGGGGTACCTCTGATGGCCGTGGACTTTCTGGGGTACCTCTGGATGGCCGTGTACTTTCTGGGGTACCTCTGGATGGCCGTACTTTCTGGGGTACCTCTGGATGGCCGTATACTTTCTGGGGTACCTCTGGATGGCCGAGTACTTTCTGGGGTACCTCTGGATGGCCGTGTACTTTCTGGGGTACCTCTGGATGGCCGTATACTTTCTGGGGTACCTCTGGATGGTTGTGGACTTTCTGGGGTACCTCTGGATGGCCGTATACTTTCTGGGGTTCCTCTGGATGGTTGTGGACTTTCTGGGGTAATTTTGGATGGTCGTAGACTTTCTGGGGTACCTCTTGATGGTCGTGGACTTTCTGGGGTACCTCTGGATGGTCGTGGACTTTCTGGGGTACCTCTGGATGGTCGTGGACTTTCTGGGGTACCTCTGGATGGTCGTGGACTTTCTGGGGTACCTCTGGATGGTCGTGGACTTTCTGGGGTACCTCTGGATGGTCGTGGACATTCTGGTGTACCTCTGGATGGCCGAGTACTTTCTGGGGTACCTATGGATGGCCGTGTACTTTCTGGGGTACCTCTGGATGGCCGTATACTTTCTGGGGTACCTCTGGATGGTTGTGGACTTCCTGGGGTACCTTTGGATGGTCGTGGACTTTCTGGGGTACCTCTTGATGGTCGTGGACTTTCTGGGTACTCCTGGATGGTCGTGGACTTTCTGGGGTACCTCTGGATGGTCGTGGACTTTCTGGGGTACCTCTGAATGGTCGTGGACTTTCTGGGGTACCTCTGGATGGCCGAGTACTTTCTTGGGTACCTCTGGATGGCCGTGTATTTTCTGGGGTACCTCTGGATGGCCGTGTACTTTCTGGGGTACCTCTGGATGGCCGTATACTTTCTGGGGTACCTCTGGATGGTTGTGGACTTTCTGGGGTACCTTTGGATGGTCGTGGACTTTCTGGGGTACCTCTTGATGGTCGTGGACTTTCTGGGGTACCTCTGGATGGTTGTGGACTTTCTGGGGTACCTCTGGATGGTTGTGGACTTCCTGGGGTACCTGTGGATGGTTGTGGACTTTCTGGGGTACCTTTGGATGGTCGTGGACTTTCTGGGGTACCTCTTGATGGTCGTGGACTTTCTGGGGTACCTCTGGATGGTCGTGTACTTTCTGGGGTACCTCTGGATGGCCATGTACTTTCTGGGGTACCTTTGGATGGTCGTGGACTTTCTGGGGTACCTCTTGATGGCCGTATACTTTCTGGGTACCTCTGGATGGTCGTGGACTTTCTGGGGTACCTTTGGATGGTCGTGGATTTTCTGGGGTACCTCTTGATGGCCGTATACTTTCTGGGGTACCTCTGGATGGCCGAGTACTTTCTGGGGTACCTCTGGATGGCCGAGTACTTTCTGGGGTACCTCTGGATGGCCGTATACTTTCTGGGGTACCTCTGGATGGCCGAGTACTTTCTGGGGTACCTCTGGATGGCCGAGTACTTTCTGGGGTACCTCTGGATGGCCGAGTACTTTCTGGGGTACCTCTGGATGGCCGTATACTTTCTGGGGTACCTCTGGATGGCCGTATACTTTCTGGGGTACCTCTGGATGGTCGTGGACTTTCTGGGGTACCTTTGGATGGTCGTGGACTTTCTGGGGTACCTTTGGATGGTCGTGGACTTTCTGGGGTACCTCTGATGGCCGTGGACTTTCTGGGGTACCTCTGGATGGCCGAGTACTTTCTGGGGTACCTCTGGATGGCCGTGTACTTTCTGGGGTACCTCTGGATGGCCGTATACTTTCTGGGGTACCTCTGGATGGCCGAGTACTTTCTGGGGTACCTCTGGATGGCCGTGTACTTTCTGGGGTACCTCTGGATGGCCGTATACTTTCTGGGGTACCTCTGGATGGTTGTGGACTTTCTGGGGTACCTCTGGATGGCCGTATACTTTCTGGGGTACCTCTGGATGGTTGTGGACTTTCTGGGGTAATTTTGGATGGTCGTAGACTTTCTGGGGTACCTCTTGATGGTCGTGGACTTTCTGGGGTACCTCTGGATGGTCGTGGACTTTCTGGGGTACCTCTGGATGGTCGTGGACTTTCTGGGGTACCTCTGGATGGTCGTGGACTTTCTGGGGTACCTCTGGATGGTCGTGGACTTTCTGGGGTACCTCTGGATGGTCGTGGACATTCTGGGGTACCTCTGGATGGCCGAGTACTTTCTGGGGTACCTATGGATGGCCGTGTACTTTCTGGGGTACCTCTGGATGGCCGTATACTTTCTGGGGTACCTCTGGATGGTTGTGGACTTCCTGGGGTACCTTGGATGGTCGTAGACTTTCTGGGGTACCTCTTGATGGTCGTGGACTTTCTGGGGTACTCCTGGATGGTCGTGGACTTTCTGGGGTACCTCTGGATGGTCGTGGACTTTCTGGGGTACCTCTGAATGGTCGTGGACTTTCTGGGGTACCTCTGGATGGCCGAGTACTTTCTTGGGTACCTCTGGATGGCCGTGTATTTTCTGGGGTACCTCTGGATGGCCGTGTACTTTCTGGGGTACCTCTGGATGGCCGTATACTTTCTGGGGTACCTCTGGATGGTTGTGGACTTTCTGGGGTACCTTTGGATGGTCGTGGACTTTCTGGGGTACCTCTTGATGGTCGTGGACTTTCTGGGGTACCTCTGGATGGTTGTGGACTTTCTGGGGTACCTCTGGATGGTTGTGGACTTCCTGGGGTACCTGTGGATGGTTGTGGACTTTCTGGGGTACCTTTGGATGGTCGTGGACTTTCTGGGTACCTCTTGATGGTCGTGGACTTTCTGGGGTACCTCTGGATGGTCGTGTACTTTCTGGGGTACCTCTGGATGGCCATGTACTTTCTGGGGTACCTTTGGATGGTCGTGGACTTTCTGGGGTACCTCTTGATGGCCGTATACTTTCTGGGGTACCTCTGGATGGTCGTGGACTTTCTGGGGTACCTTTGGATGGTCGTGGATTTTCTGGGGTACCTCTTGATGGCCGTATACTTTCTGGGGTACCTCTGGATGGCCGTGTACTTTCTGGGGTACCTCTGGATGGCCGAGTACTTTCTGGGGTACCTCTGGATGGCCGTATACTTTCTGGGGTACCTCTGGATGGCCGAGTACTTTCTGGGTACCTCTGGATGGCCGAGTACTTTCTGGGTACCTCTGGATGGCCGAGTACTTTCTGGGGTACCTCTGGATGGCCGTATACTTTCTGGGGTACCTCTGGATGGCCGTATACTTTCTGGGGTACCTCTGGATGGTTGTGGACTTTCTGGGGTACCTTTGGATGGTCGTGGACTTTCTGGGGTACCTTGGATGGTCGTGGATTTTCTGGGGTACCTCTTGATGGCCGTATACTTTCTGGGGTACCTCTGGATGGCCGAGTACTTTCTGGGGTACCTCTGGATGGCCGAGTACTTTCTGGGGTACCTCTGGATGGCCGTATACTTTCTGGGGTACCTCTGGATGGCCGTACTTTCTGGGTACCTCTGGATGGCCGTGTACTTTCTGGGGTACCTCTGGATGGCCGTATACTTTCTGGGGTTCCTCTGGATGGTTGTGGACTTTCTGGGGTACCTCTGGATGGCCGTATACTTTCTGGGGTTCCTCTGGATGGTTGTGGACTTTCTGGGGTAATTTGGATGGTCGTAGACTTTCTGGGGTACCTCTTGATGGTCGTGGACTTTCTGGGGTACCTCTGGATGGTCGTGGACTTTCTGGGGTACCTCTGGAAGGTCGTGGACTTTCTGGGGTACCTCTGGATGGTCGTGGACTTTCTGGGGTACCTCTGGATGGTCGTGGACTTTCTGGGGTACCTCTGGATGGTCGTGGACATTCTGGGGTACCTCTGGATGGCCGAGTACTTTCTGGGGTACCTATGGATGGCCGTGTACTTTCTGGGGTACCTCTGGATGGCCGTATACTTTCTGGGGTACCTCTGGATGGTTGTGGACTTCCTGGGGTACCTTTGGATGGTCGTAGACTTTCTGGGGTACCTCTTGATGGTCGTGGACTTTCTGGGGTACTCCTGGATGGTCGTGGACTTTCTGGGGTACCTCTGGATGGTCGTGGACTTTCTGGGGTACCTCTGAATGGTCGTGGACTTTCTGGGGTACCTCTGGATGGCCGAGTACTTTCTTGGGTACCTCTGGATGGCCGTGTATTTTCTGGGGTACCTCTGGATGGCCGTGTACTTTCTGGGGTACCTCTGGATGGCCGTATACTTTCTGGGGTACCTCTGGATGGTTGTGGACTTTCTGGGGTACCTTTGGATGGTCGTGGACTTTCTGGGTACCTCTTGATGGTCGTGGACTTTCTGGGGTACCTCTGGATGGTTGTGGACTTTCTGGGGTACCTCTGGATGGTTGTGGACTTCCTGGGGTACCTGTGGATGGTTGTGGACTTTCTGGGGTACCTTTGGATGGTCGTGGACTTTCTGGGGTACCTCTTGATGGTCGTGGACTTTCTGGGGTACCTCTGGATGGTCGTGTACTTTCTGGGGTACCTCTGGATGGCCATGTACTTTCTGGGGTACCTTTGGATGGTCGTGGACTTTCTGGGGTACCTCTTGATGGCCGTATACTTTCTGGGGTACCTCTGGATGGTCGTGGACTTTCTGGGGTACCTTTGGATGGTCGTGGATTTTCTGGGGTACCTCTTGATGGCCGTATACTTTCTGGGGTACCTCTGGATGGCCGAGTACTTTCTGGGGTACCTCTGGATGGCCGAGTACTTTCTGGGGTACCTCTGGATGGCCGTATACTTTCTGGGGTACCTCTGGATGGCCGAGTACTTTCTGGGGTACCTCTGGATGGCCGAGTACTTTCTGGGGTACCTCTGGATGGCCGTATACTTTCTGGGGTACCTCTGGATGGCCGTATACTTTCTGGGGTACCTCTGGATGGTTGTGGACTTTCTGGGGTACCTCTGGATGGTCGTGGACTTTCTGGGGTACCTTTGGATGGTCGTGGATTTCTGGGGTACCTCTTGATGGCCGTATACTTTCTGGGGTACCTCTGGATGGCCGAGTACTTTCTGGGGTACCTCTGGATGGCCGAGTACTTTCTGGGGTACCTCTGGATGGCCGTACTTTCTGGGGTACCTCTGGATGGCCGAGTACTTTCTGGGGTACCTCTGGATGGCCGTATACTTTCTGGGGTACCTCTGGATGGCCGTGTACTTTCTGGGGTACCTCTGGATGGCCGTATACTTTCTGGGGTACCTCTGGATGGTTGTGGACTTTCTGGGGTACCTCTGGATGGTCGTGGACTTTCTGGGGTACCTCTGAATGGTCGTGGACTTTCTGGGGTACCTCTGGATGGCCGAGTACTTTCTGGGGTACCTCTGGATGGCCGTGTACTTTCTGGGGTACCTCTGGATGGCCGTGTACTTTCTGGGGTACCTCTGGATGGTCGTATACTTTCTGGGGTACCTCTGGATGGTTGTGGATTTCTGGGGTACCTTTGGATGGTCGTGGACTTTCTGGGGTACCTGTTGATGGTCGTGGACTTTCTGGGGTACCTCTGATGGCTGTGGACTTTCTGGGGTACCTCTGGATGGCCGTATACTTTCTGGGGTCCTCTGGATGGTTGTGGACTTTCTGCGGTAATTTTGGATGGTCGTAGACTTTCTGGGGTACCTCTTGATGGTCGTGGACTTTCTGGGGTACCTCTGGATGGTCGTGAACTTTCTGGGGTACCTCTGGATGGTCGTGGACTTTCTGGGGTACCTCTGGATGGTCGTGGACTTTCTGGGGTACCTCTGGATGGCCGAGTACTTTCTGGGGTACCTCTGGATGGCCGTGTACTTTCTGGGGTACCTCTGGATGGCCGTATACTTTCTGGGTACCTCTGGATGGTTGTGGACTTTCTGGGGTACCTTTGGATGGTCGTGGACTTTCTGGGGTACCTCTTGATGGTCGTGGACTTTCTGGGTACTCTGGATGGTCGTGAACTTTCTGGGGTACCTCTGGATGGTCGTGGACTTCCTGGGGTACCTCTGGATGGTTGTGGACTTTCTGGGGTACCTTTGGATGGTCGTGGACTTTCTGGGGTACCTCTTGATGGTCGTGGACTTTCTGGGGTACCTCTGGATGGTCGTGGACTTTCTGGGTACGTCTGGATGGTCGTGGACTTTCTGGGGTACCTCTGGATGGTCGTGGACTTGCTGGGGTACCTCTGGATGGTCGTGGACTTTCTGGGGTACCTCTGGATGGCCGTGTACTATCGTGGTTGCCACAAGATGTCGGAGGTTGTACTTAAGGAGGGCGTGGCGAGGCTGGAGGAGCACCTGTTACGACCCTCGATCTCTGGGTATGGTTCCTTTGTTGCAGTTGGTAACATATAATAATATACGGTCTTGCCTCAGTAAATGTCTAGGGGAAATAATGCTACTGATACTAACAGAGCAATATACTTAGATAGGGGTAACAAAGAAACATACATGAAAATTGCAGATAGCCAGAAATATTCTTACATCAGTAATTAATCTTACAATAACACTGTATAACATAAATCACTTCATATCAATATAAATGAATAGATGGGTAATCTCATAATAGTCTAACCAGAAAATCAGCTTTGTAAACTAAGAAATAAAACAAAGATCCACCAACTTAAACATGTCTCCACCCGCCAGCTGTACCCACGCGACTGACAAAAGCGTCTTTTTTTTATTATTATTATACATTAGGTACATCTGCATTAGTGCAGCTACCCTAGACTATATGAAGTGGAGTACAGTGTGTCAAAAAAGCTAACTAGTTGATGCTAAGAAATCCCCATCACACAGGATGGTTAGTCATACAGAGACATGTGATAAGCAGTCTGCACTGGCAGACTCCGGATGCATTTTGAGGATATCATCAACACAAGATTGAATAAGGC
Source organism: Procambarus virginalis (assembly GCA_020271785.1). Lineage (NCBI taxonomy): Eukaryota > Metazoa > Arthropoda > Malacostraca > Decapoda > Cambaridae > Procambarus > Procambarus virginalis. The sequence goes on from WNGS01004511.1 coordinate 3,981,090, forward strand.
AGCAGTGGTAATAAAGGTCCCCATCTCGCAGGATGGTTAGTCATACAGGGCCATATGTTTAGTAGCCTGCACTGGCAAATTTTGGGTACACTGTGAGGATATCTTCAAGAATACGAGAGTGAATAAAATAATTGCAAAGCTCCAGGTACCTCATGCCAACTGGTCTGAAAGGTCTAATAACTGGGCATTCAGTGATGTAGTGCGGGAGATCATGCCATAGTTCCTGCTCACAGAGTTTGCAACTGGAGTGCTCAGGATTGGGAGATCCGTCACCTGCAGCCACCTGCCACAGGTAACGGTAACCCAACCTGATCCTTGCAACCACTGTGTCGCACAGTCTAGTGGACGTTTTGTGCAGCCCATATATGTAGGTTTCAGATCTGAACAAATCATAGCTTTTATACTAGTACTTTCAGGTCGTTGGGAGTCAGTAAGTTCTTTCCTATCAGATCTGAATGTTTGGACTAATACGGTTTTGACAGCAGAGATGGGGATACCTGGATCTAATTCAACTTCAAACTTGTTACACGCTAATTTGGCTGCAATGTCTGTCTCATTATGATGGGTTATATTTATGTGTGAAGGTATCCATACAAAGGAAATTCGAGACCCTTTACTCTGTGCATCAATTAGGTCATTTATAATTGGGAGTATGAGGTTCTTGCTATCGATCTTCCAAGAGAAGTTTTCGATTGCTTGAAGAGCAGACATTGAATCACAGAATATTATTCCCCCTCCAATGTTTTTTTAATGTACTGGTAGCTAAGTGTACTGCTGTAGTTCTGNTTGGATGGTCGTGGACTTTCTGGGGTACCTCTGGATGGTCGTGGACTTTCTGGGGTACCTCTGGATGGTCGTGGACTTTCTGGGGTACCTCTGGATGGTCGTGGACTTCTGGGGTACCTCTGGATGGTCGTGGACTTCTGGGGTACCTCTGGATGTCGTGGACTTTCTGGGGTACCTCTGGATGGCCGTGGACTTTCTGGGGTACCTCTGGATGGCGTGACTTTCTGGGGTACCTCTGGATGGGTGTGTACTTTCTGGGGTACCTTTGGATGGTCGTGGACTTTCTGGGGTACCTCTTGATGGTCGTGGACTTCTGGGGTACCTCTGGATGGTGTGGACTTTCTGGGGTACCTTTGGATGGTCGTGGATTTCTGGGGTACTCTTGATGGCCGTATACTTTCTGGGGTACTCTGGATGGCCGAGTACTTTCTGGGGTACCTCTGGATGGCCGAGTACTTTCTGGGGTACCTCTGGGTGGCCGTATACTTTCTGGGGTACCTCTGGATGGCCGAGTACTTTCTGGGGTACCTCTGGATGGTCGAGTACTGTTCGGGGTACCTCTGGATGGCCGTATACTTCTGGGGTACCTCTGGATGGCCGTATACTTTCTGGGGTACCTCTGGATGGTTGTGGACTTTCTGGGGTACCTCTGGATGGTCGTGGACTTTCTGGGTACCTTGGATGGTCGTGGATTTTCTGGGGTACCTCTTGATGGCCGTATACTTTCTGGGGTACCTCTGGATGGCCGAGTACTTTCTGGGGTACCTCTGGATGGCCGAGTACTTTCTGGGGTACCTATGGGTGGCCGTATACTTTCTGGGGTACCTCTGGATGGCCGAGGAGTTTCTGGGGTACCTCTGGATGGCCGAGTACTTTCTGGGGTACCTCTGGATGGCCGTATACTTTCTGGGGTACCTCTGGATGGCCGTATACTTTCTGGGGTACCTCTGGATGGTTGTGGACTTTCTGGGGTACCTTGGATGGTCGTGGACTTTCTGGGGTACCTTGATGGTCGTGGACTTTCTGGGGTACCTCTTGATGGCCGTGGACTTTCTGGGGTACCTCTGGATGGCCGTATACTTTCTGGGGTACCTCTGGATGGTTGTGGACTTTCTGGGGTACCTTGGATGGTCGTAGACTTTCTGGGGTACCTTGATGGTCGTGGACTTTCTGGGGTACCTCTGGATGGTCGTGGACTTTCTGGGGTACCTCTGGAGGTCGTGGACTTTCTGGGGTACCTCTGGATGGTCGTGGACTTTCTGGGGTACCTCTGGATGGTCGTGGACTTTCTGGGGTACCTCTGGATGGTCGTGGACTTTCTGGGTACCTCTGGATGGCCGAGTACTTTCTGGGGTACCTCTGGATGGCCGTGTACTTTCTGGGGTACCTCTGGATGGCCGTATACTTTCTGGGGTACCTCTGGATGGCCGTATACTTTCTGGGGTACCTCTGGATGGTTGTGGACTTTCTGGGGTACCTTTGGATGGTCGTGGACTTTCTGGGGTACCTCTGATGGTCGTGGACTTTCTGGGGTACTCTGGATGGTCGTGGACTTTCTGGGGTACCTCTGGATGTTTGTGGACTTTCTGGGGTACCTCTGAATGGTCGTGGACTTTCTGGGGTACCTCTGGATGGCCGAGTACTTTCTTGGGTACCTCTGGATAGCCGTGTACTTTCTGGGGTACCTCTGGATGGTCGTGTACTTTCTGGGGCACCTCTGGATGGTTGTGGGCTTCCTGGGGTACCTTTGGACGGTCGTGGACTTTCTGGGGTACCTCTTGATGGTCGTGGACTTTCTGGGGTACCTCTGGATGGTTGTGGACTTTCTGGGGTACCTCTGGATGGTTGTGGACTTCCTGGGGTACCTCTGGATGGTTGTGGACTTTCTGGGGTACCTTTGGATGGTCGTGGACTTTCTGGGGTACCTCTTGATGGTCGTGGACTTTCTGGGGTACCTCTGGATGGTCGTGGACTTTCTGGGGTACCTCTGGATGGTCGTGGACTTTCTGGGGTACCTCTGGATGGTCGTGGACTTTCTGGGGTACCTCTGGATGGTCGTGGACTTGCTGGGGTACCTCTGGATGGTCGTGGACTTGCTGGGGTACCTCTGGATGGTCGTGGACTTTCTGGGGTACCTTTGGATGGTCGTGGACTTTCTGGGTACCTCTGGATGGCCGTATACTTTCTGGGGTTCCTCTGGATGGTTGTGGACTTTCTGGGGTAATTTTGGATGGTCGTAGACTTTCTGGGGTACCTCTTGATGGTCGTGGACTTTCTGGGGTACCTCTGGATGGTCGTGGACTTTCTGGGGTACCTCTGGATGGTCGTGGACTTTCTGGGGTACCTCTGGATGGTCGTGGACTTTCTGGGGTACCTCTGGATGGTCGTGGACTTTCTGGGGTACCTCTGGATGGTCGTGGACATTCTGGGGTACCTCTGGATGGCCGAGTACTTTCTGGGGTACCTCTGGATGGCCGTGTACTTTCTGGGGTACCTCTGGATGGCCGTATACTTTCTGGGGTTCCTCTGGATGGTTGTGGACTTTCTGGGGTAATTTTGGATGGTCGTAGACTTTCTGGGGTACCTCTTGATGGTCGTGGACTTTCTGGGGTACCTCTGGATGGTCGTGGACTTTCTGGGGTACCTCTGGATGGTCGTGGACTTTCTGGGGTACCTCTGGATGGTCGTGGATTTCTGGGGTACCTCTGATGGTCGTGGACTTTCTGGGGTACCTCTGGATGGTCGTGGACATTCTGGGGTACCTCTGGATGGCCGAGTACCTTCTGGGGTACCTATGGATGGCCGTGTACTTTCTGGGGTACCTCTGGATGGCCGTATACTTTCTGGGGTACCTCTGGATGGTTGTGGACTTTCTGGGGTACCTTTGGATGGTCGTGGACTTTCTGGGGTACCTCTTGATGGTCGTGGACTTTCTGGGGTACTCCTGGATGGTCGTGGACTTTCTGGGGTACCTCTGGATGGTCGTGGATTTCTGGGGTACCTCTGGATGGTCGTGGACTTTCTGGGGTACCTCTGGATGGCCGAGTACTTTCTGGGTACCTCTGGATGGCCGTGTATTTTCTGGGGTACCTCTGGATGGCCGTGTACTTTCTGGGGTACCTCTGGATGGCCGTATACTTTCTGGGGTACCTCTGGATGGTTGTGGACTTTCTGGGGTACCTTTGGATGGTCGTGGACTTTCTGGGGTACCTCTTGATGGTCGTGGACTTTCTGGGGTACCTCTGGATGGTCGTGGACTTTCTGGGGTACCTCTGGATGGTTGTGGACTTTCTGGGGTACCTCTGGATGGTTGTGGACTTCCTGGGGTACCTGTGGATGGTTGTGGACTTTCTGGGGTACCTTTGGATGGTCGTGGACTTTCTGGGGTACCTCTTGATGGTCGTGGACTTTCTGGGGTACCTCTGGATGGTCGTGTACTTTCTGGGGTACCTCTGGATGGCCATGTACTTTCTGGGGTACCTTTGGATGGTCGTGGACTTTCTGGGGTACCTCTTGATGGCCGTATACTTTCTGGGTACCTCTGGATGGTCGTGGACTTTCTGGGGTACCTTTGGATGGTCGTGGATTTTCTGGGGTACCTCTGGATGGTTGTGGACTTTCTGGGGTACCTCTGGATGGTCGTGGACTTTCTGGGGTACCTTTGGATGCTCGTGGATTTTCTGGGGTACCTCTTGATGGCCGTATACTTTCTGGGGTACCTCTGGATGGCCGAGTACTTTCTGGGGTACCTCTGGATGGCCGAGTACTTTCTGGGGTACCTCTGGGTGGCCGTATACTTTCTGGGGTACCTCTGGATGGCCGAGTACTTTCTGGGGTACCTCTGGATGGCCGAATACTTTCTGGGGTACCTCTGGATGGCCGTATACTTTCTGGGGTACCTCTGGATGGCCGTATACTTTCTGGGGTACCTCTGGATGGTTGTGGACTTTCTGGGGTACCTTTGGATGGTCGTGGACTTTCTGGGGTACCTCTGGATGGTCGTGGACTTTCTGGGGTACCTCTGGATGGTCGTGGACTTTCTGGGGTACCTCTGGATGGTCGTGGACTTTCTGGGGTACCTCTGGATGGTCGTGGACTTTCTGGGGTACCTCTTGATGGTCGTGGACTTTCTGGGGTACCTCTGGATGGTCGTGGACTTTCTGGGGTACCTCTGGATGGTCGTGGACTTTCTGGGGTACCTCTGGATGGTCGTGGACTTTCTGGGGTACCTCTGGATGGTCGTGGACATTCTGGGGTACCTCTGGATGGCCGAGTACTTTCTGGGGTACCTCTGGATGGCCGTGTACTTTCTGGGGTACCTCTGGATGGCCGTATACTTTCTGGGGTTCCTCTGGATGGTTGTGGACTTTCTGGGGTAATTTTGGATGGTCGTAGACTTTCTGGGGTACCTCTTGATGGTCGTGGACTTTCTGGGGTACCTCTGGATGGTCGTGGACTTTCTGGGGTACCTCTGGATGGTCGTGGACTTTCTGGGGTACCTCTGGATGGTCGTGGACTTTCTGGGGTACCTCTGGATGGTCGTGGACATTCTGGGGTACCTCTGGATGGCCGAGTACTTTCTGGGGTACCTATGGATGGCCGTGTACTTTCTGGGGTACCTCTGGATGGCCGTATACTTTCTGGGGTACCTCTGGATGGTTGTGGACTTCCTGGGGTACCTTTGGATGGTCGAGGACTTTCTGGGGTACCTCTTGATGGTCGTGGACTTTCTGGGGTACTCCTGGATGGTCGTGGACTTTCTGGGTTACCTCTGGATGGTCGTGGACTTTCTGGGGTACCTCTGAATGGTCGTGGACTTTCTGGGGTACCTCTGGATGGCCGAGTACTTTCTTGGGTACCTCTGGATGGCCGTGTATTTTCTGGGGTACCTCTGGATGGCCGTGTACTTTCTGGGGTACCTCTGGATGGCCGTATACTTTCTGGGGTACCTCTGGATGGTTGTGGACTTTCTGGGGTACCTTTGGATGGTCGTGGACTTTCTGGGGTACCTCTTGATGGTCGTGGACTTTCTGGGGTACCTCTGGATGGTTGTGGACTTTCTGGGGTACCTCTGGATGGTTGTGGACTTCCTGGGGTACCTGTGGATGGTTGTGGACTTTCTGGGGTACCTTTGGATGGTCGTGGACTTTCTGGGGTACCTCTTGATGGTCGTGGACTTTCTGGGGTACCTCTGGATGGTCGTGTACTTTCTGGGGTACCTCTGGATGGCCATGTACTTTCTGGGGTACCTTTGGATGGTCGTGGACTTTCTGGGGTACCTCTTGATGGCCGTATACTTTCTGGGGTACCTCTGGATGGTCGTGGACTTTCTGGGGTACCTTTGGATGGTCGTGGATTTTCTGGGGTACCTCTGGATGGTTGTGGACTTTCTGGGGTACCTCTGGATGGTCGTGGACTTTCTGGGGTACCTTTGGATGGTCGTGGATTTCTGGGGTACCTCTTGATGGCCGTATACTTTCTGGGGTACCTCTGGATGGCCGAGTACTTTCTGGGGTACCTCTGGATGGCCGAGTACTTTCTGGGGTACCTCTGGGTGGCCGTATACTTTCTGGGGTACCTCTGGATGGCCGAGTACTTTCTGGGGTACCTCTGGATGGCCGAGTACTTTCTGGGGTACCTCTGGATGGCCGTATACTTTCTGGGGTACCTCTGGATGGCCACATACTTTCTGGGGTACCTCTGGATGGTTGTGGACTTTCTGGGGTACCTTTGGATGGTCGTGGACTTTCTGGGGTACCTCTGGATGGTCGTGGACTTTCTGGGGTACCTCTGGATGGTCGTGGACTTTCTGGGGTACCTCTGGATGGTCGTGGACTTTCTGGGGTACCTCTGGATGGTCGTGGACTTTCTGGGGTACCTCTGGATGGTCGTGGACTTTCTGGGGTACCTCTGGATGGTCGTGGACTTTCTGGGGTACCTCTTGATGGCCGTGGACTTTCTGGGGTACCTCTGGATGGCCGTATACTTTCTGGGGTTCCTCTGGATGGTTGTGGACTTTCTGGGGTACCTCTGGATGGCCGTATACTTTCTGGGGTTCCTCTGGATGGTTGTGGACTTTCTGGGGTAATTTTGGATGGTCGTAGACTTTCTGGGGTACCTCTTGATGGTCGTGGACTTTCTGGGGTACCTCTGGATGGTCGTGGACTTTCTGGGGTACCTCTGGAAGGTCGTGGACTTTCTGGGGTACCTCTGGATGGTCGTGGACTTTCTGGGGTACCTCTGGATGGTCGTGGACTTTCTGGGGTACCTCTGGATGGTCGTGGACATTCTGGGGTACCTCTGGATGGCCGAGTACTTTCTGGGGTACCTATGGATGGCCGTGTACTTTCTGGGGTACCTCTGGATGGCCGTATACTTTCTGGGGTACCTCTGGATGGTTGTGGACTTCCTGGGGTACCTTTGGATGGTCGTGGACTTTCTGGGGTACCTCTTGATGGTCGTGGACTTTCTGGGGTACTCCTGGATGGTCGTGGACTTTCTGGGTTACCTCTGGATGGTCGTGGAATTTCTGGGGTACCTCTGAATGGTCGTGGACTTTCTGGGGTACCTCTGGATGGCCGAGTACTTTCTTGGGTACCTCTGGATGGCCGTGTATTTTCTGGGGTACCTCTGGATGGCCGTGTACTTTCTGGGGTACCTCTGGATGGCCGTATACTTTCTGGGGTACCTCTGGATGGTTGTGGACTTTCTGGGGTACCTTTGGATGGTCGTGGACTTTCTGGGGTACCTCTTGATGGTCGTGGACTTTCTGGGGTACCTCTGGATGGTTGTGGACTTTCTGGGGTACCTCTGGATGGTTGTGGACTTCCTGGGGTACCTGTGGATGGTTGTGGACTTTCTGGGGTACCTTTGGATGGTCGTGGACTTTCTGGGGTACCTCTTGATGGTCGTGGACTTTCTGGGGTACCTCTGGATGGTCGTGTACTTTCTGGGGTACCTCTGGATGGCCATGTACTTTCTGGGGTACCTTTGGATGGTCGTGGACTTTCTGGGGTACCTCTTGATGGCCGTATACTTTCTGGGGTACCTCTGGATGGTCGTGGACTTTCTGGGGTACCTTTGGATGGTCGTGGATTTTCTGGGGTACCTCTTGATGGCCGTATACTTTCTGGGGTACCTCTGGATGGCCGAGTACTTTCTGGGGTACCTCTGGATGGCCGAGTACTTTCTGGGGTACCTCTGGGTGGCCGTATACTTTCTGGGGTACCTCTGGATGGCCGAGTACTTTCTGGGGTACCTCTGGATGGCCGAGTACTTTCTGGGGTACCTCTGGATGGCCGTATACTTTCTGGGGTACCTCTGGATGGCCGTATACTTTCTGGGGTACCTCTGGATGGTTGTGGACTTTCTGGGGTACCTCTGGATGGTCGTGGACTTTCTGGGGTACCTTTGGATGGTCGTGGATTTTCTGGGATACCTCTTGATGGCTGTATACTTTCTGGGGTACCTCTTGATGGCCGAGTACTTTCTGGGGTACCTCTGGATGGCCGAGTACTTTCTGGGGTACCTATGGGTGGCCGTATACTTTCTGGGGTACCTCTGGATGGCCGAGTACTTTCTGTGGTACCTCTGGATGGCCGAGTACTTTCTGGGGTACCTCTGGATGGCCGTATACTTTCTGGGGTACCTCTGGATGGCCGTATACTTTCTGGGGTACCTCTGGATGGTTGTGGACTTTCTGGGGTACCTTTGGATGGTCGTGGACTTTCTGGGGTACCTCTTGATGGTCGTGGACTTTCTGGGGTACCTCTTGATGGCCGTGGACTTTCTGGGGTACCTCTGGATGGCCGTATACTTTCTGGGGTTCCTCTGGATGGTTGTGGACTTTCTGGGGTAATTTTGGATGGTCGTAGACTTTCTGGGGTACCTCTTGATGGTCGTGGACGTTCTGGGGTACCTCTGGATGGTCGTGGACTTTCTGGGGTACCTCTGGAAGGTCGTGGACTTTCTGGGGTACCTCTGGATGGTCGTGGACTTTCTGGGGTACCTCTGGATGGTCGTGGACTTTCTGGGGTACCTCTGGATGGTCGTGGACATTCTGGGATACCTCTGGATGGCCGAGTACTTTCTGGGGTACCTATGGATGACCGTGTACTTTCTGGGGTACCTCTGGATGGCCGTATACTTTCTGGGGTACCTCTGGATAGTCGTGGACTTTCTGGGGTACCTCTGGATGGTCGTGGACTTTCTGGGGTACCTCTGGATGGTCGTGGACATTCTGGGGTACCTCTGGATGGCCGAGTACTTTCTGGGGTACCTATGGATGGTCGTGTACTTTCTGGGGTATCTCTGGATGGCCGTATACTTTCTGGGGTACCTCTGGATGGTTGTGGACTTTCTGGGGTACCTTTGGATGATCGTGGACTTTCTGGGGTACCTCTTGATGGTCGTGGATTTTCTGGGGTACCCTGGATGGTCGTGGACTTTCTGGGGTACCTCTGGATGGTCGTGGACTTTCTGGGGTACCTCTGAATGATCGTGGACTTTCTGGGGTACCTCTGGATTGCCGAGTACTTTCTTGGGTACCTCTGGATGGCCGTGTATTTTCTGGGTTACCTCTGGATGGTCGTGTACTTTCTGGGGTACCTCTGGATGGCCGTATACTTTCTGGGGTACCTCTGGATGGTTGTGGACTTTCTGGGGTACCTTTGGATGGTCGTGGACTTTCTGGGGTACCTCTTTATGGTCGTGGACTTTCTGGGGTACCTCTGGATGGTTGTGGACTTTCTGGGGTACCTCTGGATGGTTGTGGACTTCCTGGGGTACCTCTGGATGGTCGTGAACTTTCTGGGGTACCTCTGGATGGCCGTGGACTTTCTGGGGTACCTCTTGATGGTCGTGGACTTTCTCGGGTACCTCTGGATGGTCGTGGACTTTCTGGGGTACCTCTGGATGGTCGTGGACTTTCTGGGGTACCTCTGAATGATCGTGGACTTTCTGGGGTACCTCTGGATTGCCGAGTACTTTCTTGGGTACCTCTGGATGGCCGTGTATTTTCTGGGTTACCTCTGGATGGTCGTGTACTTTCTGGGGTACCTCTGGATGGCCGTATACTTTCTGGGGTACCTCTGGATGGTTGTGGACTTTCTGGGGTACCTTTGGATGGTCGTGGACTTTCTGGGGTACCTCTTTATGGTCGTGGACTTTCTGGGGTACCTCTGGATGGTTGTGGACTTTCTGGGGTACCTCTGGATGGTTGTGGACTTCCTGGGGTACCTCTGGATGGTCGTGAACTTTCTGGGGTACCTCTGGATGGCCGTGGACTTTCTGGGGTACCTCTTGATGGTCGTGGACTTTCTCGGGTACCTCTGGATGGTCGTGGACTTTCTGGGGTACCTCTGGATGGTCGTGGACTTTCTGGGGTACCTCTGGATGGCCGTCTACTATCGTGGTTGCCACAAGATGTCGGAGGTTGTACTTAAGGAGGGCGTGGCGAGGCTGGAGGAGCACCTGTTACGACCCTCGATCTCTGGGTATGGTTCCTCTGTTGCAGTTGGTAACATATAATAATATACGGTCTTGCCTCAGTAAATGTGTAGGGGAAATAATGCTACTGATACTAACAGAGCAATATACTTAGATAGGGGTAACAAAGAAACATACATGAAAATTGCAGATAGCCAGAAATATTCTTACATCAGTAATTAATCTTACAATAACACTGTATAACATAAATCACTTCATATCAATACAAATGAATAGATGGGTAATCTCATAATAGTCTAACCAGAAAATCAGCTTTGTAAACTAAGAAATAAAACAAAGATCCACCAACTTAACTCAAACATGTCTCCACCCGCCAGCTGTACCCACGCGACTGACAAAAGCGTCTTTTTTTTATTATTATTACATTAGGTACATCTGCATTAGTGCAGCTACCCTAGACTATATGAAGTGGAGTACAGTGTGTCAAAAAAGCTAACTAGTTGATGCTAAGAAATCCCATCACACAGGATGGTTAGTCATACAGAGACATGTGATAAGCAGTCTGCACTGGCAGACTCCGGATGCATTTTGAGGATATCATCAACACAAGATTGAATAAGGTAGCAGTGGTAATAAAGTCCCCATCTCGCAGGATGGTTAGTCATACAGGCCATATGTTTAGTAGCCTGCACTGGCAAATTTGGGTATACTGTGAGGATATCTTCAAGAATACGAGAGTGAATAAAATAATTGCAAAGCTCCAGGTACCTCATGCCAACTGGTCTGAAAGGTCTAATAACTGGGCATTCAGTGATGTAGTGCGGGAGATCATGCCATAGTTCCTGCTCACAGAGTTTGCAACTGGAGTGCTCAGGATTGGGAGATCCGTCACCTGCAGCCACCTGCCACAGGTAACGGTAACCCAACCTGATCCTTGCAACACCACACTGATCCTTGTGTCGCACAGTCTAGTGGACGTTTTGTGCTGCCCATAGATGTAGGTTTCAGATCTGAACAAATCATAGCTTTTATACTAGTACTTTCAGGTCGTTGGGAGTCAGTAAGTTCTTTCCTATCAGATCTGAATGTTTGGACCAATACGGTTTTGACAGCAGAGATGGGGATACCTGGATCTAATTCAACTTCAAACTTGTTACACGCTAATTTGGCTGCAATGTCTGTCTCATTATGATGGGTTATATTTATGTGTGAAGGTATCCATACAAAGGAAATTCGAGACCCTTTACTCTGTGCATCAATTAGGTCATTTATAATTGGTAGTATGAGGTTCTTGCTATCGATCTTCCAAGAGAAGTTTTCGATTGCTTGAAGAGCAGACTTTGAATCACAGAATATNTTTGCTTTGAAATTTTGACACAACGTTGCCCGTCCGAATAGGCGCGTCTTTTTATATATCTACTATATACATGCCACCCCTGTGACAGGTAAAAACATGCATTTTTGAGAAACAGCGCCATCTGTTGCACATAATAGCAAAATTCACGCTCTACAAATTATGTCACGAATTCCATTTCAATGTTTCTGATTGCATTGATAAAATATATTTTCTTAGATTTTGATTAATTTTTTTATTGAATTATTTTGTGTGACATTGTGTTGAAATTGAGCTGTTTTGTTTACTATACCGTTCATTTCGTAAGTATAAGTATAGATGCCACACCTGTGACAGGTAAAACTATGCTTTTCTTAACAAACAGCGCCATCTGTTGCATGTAAGAGCAACGCACATGCTACACTAAGTATGTTACAATTCCCTTTTAATGATTCTGACTGCATTGATAAATAGAATTTTCATTGATTTTGATTTATTTTAATTTTGATTTGATTATTTTGTGTGAGTTGTGTTGGAACTGAGCTGTGTTGTTTACCATACCGTTCATTTTGTGAGTATAGTTAATTTTTTATTTTTTCATATTTTCATATTATTTTTTTAACTGTTTTTCTTATATTTCTGTGAAATATTTATGTTTTTCTTATATTTCATCAGATCACTTGATGTTCCCAATTTTCTGATGGGAACATCAGACCAAACATCAAAACATTTGGGAAGGCATCGGACGAGTGGGGAATGACGAGGGGACGGGGGAGTTTGGGATGGTGGGGATGGGGGAATGGAGAATGGTGGGGCGAACAAAGGGACAGGGGAGTGGGACATGGTGGGAAGGAAGAGGGAATGGTGGGGGAGGACGAGGGGTTGGTAGAGTGGGGAATGGTTGGGAGGCCGAGGAGACGGGTCAGGGGGAAATGGTGGGGAGGACTGGGGGACAGGGAAGGTTGCTGTAGCTCAGCAACGCACACGCGTTGCTGAGCCACAGCAATGCGTGGCCGGGTACTGCTAGTAAGGTATTAAAAACAATGGACATAAACTAAATGAACAGGAGAATTTAACATTAATAATATTGAAACATTTATGGAAATGTATGTATGTGTATTTTTGAAGATTGAGCTCATAGGACGCCTGATGTACAATTTATATTTGTGAAATTTTGACGTTTTTGTGGATAATTTATGGTTAAATTTAGCACACTATAAATTATTTTCTAAATATATCTAGGATAATATTTTGCAAATTGCATTGATTGACCTAGTTCGGTGTTTGTATTTATGCAAATTGCCCAATGATTATAATTGTGCAAGTTCACAGGTTAATAATTATTTTTGAATTAAAAATTAATTTAGAATTTCGCAACATAAATACTCTGTAAGACATGCCCAATTGTCTAATGCTTTATTTTTTAATTTGCCAGAAAGTTCTCACCAAATTGATTGGGAGATGGCTTCTTCAATAACGAATTGTAAAAGCGTTTTTATAGGAACTTAATTAAATCTGTTGTAATACAGATAACAAAATCATGTAATTTGAGATCATAAGAACGAGAAGGCAGCGACGAGCCCAA
>WNGS01004511.1:4000606-4041396 GCA_020271785.1 Procambarus virginalis
GAGTATGTACTAGTCTTTCCATGACTTTACTGAGGCATGATAGTAGTGAAATAGGTCTGTATGATGCAGGTTGGGATGGGTCTTTTCCTGGTTTAAGGAACGGAAGAATAATACTGGTCTGCCATTGTAAGGGAATATTTCCGTGAGTCCAGCATAGGTTGTAATAGTTTAGGAGAGTACTATGTGCAGTCGATGGAAGATATTTAATGAGTTCATATGGAATTCCATCCTCTGCAGGTGCCTTGCCGAGAGGTAGGCGGGTTAAGGCTAATTGTAGCTCGCTTAAGGTGTACATGTTGTTGACGCCGAGCATGGGTAGATGTATGGCACAGTCTATTTCTTGTCTGAGGCGGAGCTCTTGGGCATGAAGGAAGGGTGTTGAGAAGGTAACTTTAAGACATTCAGCAAGAACATTTGCTCGCTCCTGAGGTGTTTGACAGAGTGAACCGTTGATCATCAGGGGAAACGAAGGGAATGTTGGGCGACCTTTAATGCTGTTAAATGTAGCCCAGACTTTTGAATGTGGGATAGTGGGTGTGAGGCTATCACAAAGTTATGCCCATGATGCTCGCTTTGCTGACAGTATGTTTTTTTTTGGCTTCTGTTGTGGCCCGCCGGAGATTAACCCAGTTCTGTAGGGAGGGTTGACGTCTTTGTTTTTGTATGGCTCGTCGGCGTAAAGCGACTGTTCGTGCACATTCCGTGTTCCACCACGGTTTAAGTGGTTTGTTGGACCTATGTTCTGAAGTTTTCTTGAGCATTTGGGTGGCTGCAGAATTTATGGCCAAGGTGATTGTGGACAGTCGCGTGTTTGGATCCACATCGTCTGTGTCTGGGAGACAGACAGTATTAGCCCATTTTTTCTTATCTAGTTTCTTAATGTTCCACTTGGGGAGCGTTAGGGGTTGGGTTGGTGGCTGAAAGCTAGTAAATTTTATAATGAGGGGTTTGTGGTCACTACCAATATCTGGTCCAGTATGAAACTGTAGTTCATGTTGAAAGTGCGCCGAGCCAAAGCAGATGTCCAATGAGGCTTCATAATTGCTTTTTTAGTTAAAGTAGGTTGCAAGGTAGGGCGGCGAAAGAATATATGGTGCAGTGTCTAAGTAGTTAAATAAATCGGTGCCTGCAGTATTTTGGGTACCTCTACTGCATGTGGGGTGGTTTGTATTGAGATCACCTGTAACAATAATCGGGTGCCGTAATTGGTTAAGATAGAATTCCAGTTCACTTAAATTTATTGTGTCACCAGGGTTGTATATACCCAGAAAGGATATGTGTGTACCATTGTAGGGTATTAGGCATGCTAAAATATCTAGTTTACCGTTCACAAAATTTGTAAGCGTTACAGGTTTACATGTCATGCTACTCCGTGTTAGGAGGAAAATACCACCACCTAACCCGTTCTCGCACTTTCTTACAGTCAATACTGACTTATTAAATACGTGCATATGTGACATACTAAACATACTAGTTTACCTTGAAAGCTTCATAGAAAACTCCGACCTTATCTAACCTTCTTAGTATGTTAAGATAAGCATTTTATTGCTTCGTAATTACAATTATTACTTAACCTATTATAGGTATAGGTTAAGTAATATTTGTAATTACGAAGCAATAAGATGCTTATCTTAACATACTAAGAAGGTTAGGTAAGGTCGATGTTTTCTATGAAGCTTTTCAAGGTAAAATAGTATGTTTAGTTTGTCACATATGCACATATTAAATAAGTCAATATTGACTATACGAAAGTGCGAGAACGGGTTGCCCACCCATACGGTTTGGTCTGTCTAGTCTCTGCATCTGAAAGTTTTTAAAAATAGGATTTTGTTTGGGAGTGAGCCAGGATTTGGTTATGAAAGCGAAGTCTGGTTTGGATGAGTAAAGGAATTGTTTAAGTTCTGTGAGGGATGTTTTAATGCTTTTTGCGTTCCAAGTCATGAAGGTTAGGGAAGCCATTTAGGGTGTGTGGGTTATGGATGTGTCTGTTTTCCTTGGTATGCCAGTAGCAGTACGTGTTGGATACCTAGATGTCGATGTGGGCTGCGTCTTACTCTTGGTACTGGCGGTTTGGGTTTGTGGCAAGTCAGCCTGTGGAATGATTTTGGTAAGGCGTGCTAGGGAGTTATTTATGAGTTTTTCTATCATCTGTTCAAACAATGTGTGTCCAGCAATGGTGGCTTTGTTTGGGCAGATGTCAGTGTCTGTAGCTGTTGATGGGATGTATTTTGGGCCAGCCTCAGGGGTGGGTTGTGTTACTTGTGTAAAGAATTTAGTTAGAAGTCGGTCCAGCGTCTTTTCTAGTGCGTTTTCAAGGCGAGTGACAAGAGTTTCAACAAGATCAGGACTCAGTTGTGCATTTCGTGAGAGATGGTTGGACCCCGGGGTTGTGGGAATCTCGGTAACAGATATATCAGGTACACGCAAAGGCTGTGTTTGAGTGTGAGGTAGTGCTTGATGATGGGCTGTGTTAAGTTGTTTCAATGCACTACTGTATAGCAGGTTGTTGGTAGGGAGTTTAGTTTAGTTCATTTATTATGCACCCCAAACCCATTCCGTGGGCGGTAGTGGAAAGGGTTACAGAGGCACATAATGGGCTCAGGGACTGAACCCCACAATTCATTTAGCTAAGCAAGTTACAATCTTGATGAGCTAGTTACAAAATTCAATATAAGTCGTCACATCAACAATGGGTTCGAGATCGACCTCAAGTACAGGTTCTAAATTAAGCAACTGACATATGTGGAGAGCTAGTGTCGCAATTTATATGTTTGTCCTGCACACCGCCCCCAATCCAGCGGGCATCGATGGATAGGTTACAATCACTTAGTTACTACCTACAGTTAGCAAACTGGGGATATTTGGCTAAAATTTCTGGTAGCAGATCATTTTGAATGAAATATTTACACATCGCTGGAACATTGGTTACAGAATTGTCTCTAAATTCACGTATTTTTTTGCACTCCATCACATAGTGACGGAGGGTGTGCGAATAATTTTGTTGACACAGTTTACATTTGGTCAGGTCTACATCGGCCGATAATGAGAATTCCCAGAGAAACTTGTAACCGAGTCTAAACCTTAGTTTTTGCTGTTGCTGCTATGTATGAAGGACATTGTTTGAATGTAATGTCGTGATCGCCACCACAGTTTGAGCAGGTAAGTGTATCTGATGTACAGTCTTGTGTGTAATGGGAACCAGAGCATTTCCCACATTTAATGTCTTTGGTGCAGCCTTTCCAGCTATTGTTAAAACCTTTACATTTAAAACACTGAGTGGGACATGGTATATACACCTCTAGTTTATGGAGGAAGCCGTTTAACCAAATCCTCTCAGGGGGAATGTAGTCTAGAAAGGTAAGCAGAGCAGTGCCTGTGTCACTCAGTTCTCCATTTGTTCTTCGCATAAATTTTTTGATTCCATGGATCGGGATGTCATGTGTCTGAAGTTGTGCTTTGATGTCGTCTACACTGATGTCTACCACATGTCGGATTACATATTTTGTTAATCGGTCCCCTAGTGGTTTATAACACTTGACTTTGTGGCCACAGATGTCAGTAATGTCTGAAAGCTTTAGTTCTTCATGTTTGTGGTCCACTGCGATCAGGTTTTTTTGTTTATTTGGTCTCATATCGTGCACGTTGATCCCGAATATCTTGGGAATGGCATTATATAAGATACTTTGTGCCCGGCTATTTCTGAACACATTTTCCTCTTTGCCATCAAAGGCCATGATGAAAGTTTGCAAATCAGAAGAACTTGGCCTACCTTGGTTGAGCTGTGGAAGTTGATACTGAGGCCGCGTGGTGCCGGCATGGTCTCTGTTTATCTCTGTAAGTTGGCGTTTCGCTTCTAATCTGTTTGCCGTGCTGTGATGTTTGCTGTCTAGGAAATCTCCATCTAGATCCTCTTCTAAGACCGGGTGACGTTCATGATCTAAGTATGTGGTATGCAACAGTGGTTTCCCAATGTCCTCAAAGGTATCGTCAATATTTGTAGAAGAGACGCTGCGTGAACCTCCACCAGTCGCCATGACGCCGGTAGGCTCCAAAAACACATTTTAAATACCGAAGATCAGAAACTCCCCAAGAAAAACAATAAATTAGTTGCCTCTCATCTCCAGCAAAAAGATTACTTGGTCAGTTTAGATTTGCTTCAGATGCTGATGAAATTGGGATTAGAAGTAGCTAAGGTAAATGCAGTTTATGAATTCCAACAAAGCAAGTACCTTAAGGAATTTGTTGAAACAAATGCTCGTGAACGTTCGAATACACCTTGCGCCATTAAGGGCAAAGCTTTCAAGCTGGTATCAAATGCGATTTACAGCAAGAGTTTAACAAATGTGAGTAAATATTGTGATCAGCATATTTAGTTACATCTCGAGACAAATTCCAAAAGCTTGCACACAATCCGTTCTTCAAACGGTGCATTTTGTTGAGCGAAGACAGTCATTTGCACGGTCAAAAAACAATGTCTAAAGTCAATACACCAACCTATTTGGGGTTCCAGATCCTGCAAATAGCTTACAGGATCCTATATGATTTTTGGTACAATATGGTTAAAGTTCATTTGGAGACAAGCTAGATTGCTGTATACGGACACAGATTCGTATTTGATTGAATTGACCTGTCCAAATGCTTGTGAGGAATTAAGTAAACTGCCTTTGTCTCAGCATATGGATTTCAGCAATTTCCCTCCTGAAATCCCTATTTCGATGACTCTCGCAAAGGTGAACTGGGTTTTGTTAAAATCTGAAGTTGGAGACAAAATCATTAAGGAGCTCATCGCATTGAAGCCTAAAATGTACTCAATTCTCACACAAGATCAGGTTCAGATCTGTCGTTGCAAAGGAATTCCCACTTATCAGTCTAAACTCACTCATTCAGCTTTTCTAAGTGCTTTGGAGTTAAATATTGGGCAACGGTTTCAATCCAGTTCTATTAGGAATGTTAAAGGCTGCATGTGTACCTGTCTCACTACAAAACGTTGATTGTCCGCCTTTGACGATAAACGTTATGTACTGAGTCCTACACAGTCTTTGGCGTATTGACACCCCGATATACCTCGAACAGAAATTCATGAAGAAGAGAATGAGGACGAGGAGGAGTACCTGCACCTGCTGCTGGCACGTCCTGCAAGACGTGGATTCCATCCCATATTCAATATGTGGGGAAAACGTGATGCACTGGTGAACAAGACGTATCCTCGCAATTAGTGTCTGAAGAAATTGGCGATGGAAAAATTGCAACCTCCCCTAACCTATCTTTTGTGTTTGAAAATTGCTACCTCCCCTAACCTATCTTTGGGTTTGAAAAATTGCTACTGCCCTTTGTTTGAACAAAAATGCGGCGCCTGACTTGTCACTGATGTTATGAAATGCAGTCTCCCCTAACTATGTTGAAAATATTCTGTTCTATATAAAAATAACAATTGTGAAATGTATACTCAGATGTTTTTATAAAACCTGCCCCTAACCTATGTTTTGAAAATGTTTCTATGCAAAAAATAAAAAAAAATATGAAATGTATACTTTGATGTTTTCATAAATCCCCCATGTTTAAATATAATGTCCTTATCATACTAATGTCAGTACAAACCCAACACGAGTCATGGATAGTTTACCTATCACTGAAAAACAACTCGATATTTTCAGTGAACCTAGCAGAATAATCATTGCCGATTTTCCAATGGCGGGAAATCTCATTTGTGCAATAAACGCGTACAAAAATACCATCTGAAATTCTCCAGTATTATTATATGCGGCGGCAGTTACAGAACATTGCTAGACGATGCAGTATTAACAAGAAAATAATAGCTCATCCTGAAATTATTAACCCTTTGGATGAAACGTACAGACGACTCACCTATTTTAATTATTATCGATGACTTGTTCATCGAATTTGCTAATTCCAAAATTGTGTCCGACATATTCACTAAAGGCAGACATCTCGCTATTTCGTGTATATTAATTACCCAAATATATTTTTCTGGGAAATATGCTAGAAGTATTAGTTTAAACGCCTCCCATTTCATACTAGTGAAATCTAGAGATTTAGCTCAATTTGAGACTTTAGGGCGGCAGTTACTTGGAAAACAAGATTCTAAAAAGCTTTTGGATATCTACAAGAAAGCCATTAGTAAAGCTTATGGATTTTATTGGTGTTTAGGGTGAAAACCCCTGAACGCATAACCTTCCATAGCAATATTGTAGGAGAGCAACCCATATGAAATTGTATACCAATGGTGAACGTACTAGATGAAAACAACCACCACAGGAGAGGTTAGGGGGGTTCGGGTGTATAGGATGTTCCCCACAACACAACCACAAGGGAGGTTAGGGGGGTTGGAATATCGGATGTATAAAACAACTAAAACCATACAATCCAATATCACTTTATTAGAAGATGGAGAACGTACTAGATAAATTTATTATAACCCCGCATCCTCAGGAGGGTTAGGGGGGGGGTCAATAGGTTGTATAAAGCTGCTAAAATCATAAAGCCTGATATAACTTTATCAGATGTCAAAGAATACTTGAAATCGTCTAAAGCCTACACTTTGTACGCATTAAAACCTCGCAAATTTCAGCGATGAAAGGTACTGAGTACGAGGGGGTGAATTTTTATAATTCTCATGTGCAACGAATATTAGCAGCCAAAATATTAAACTATATAGTGTATATTCTCAAGAAACAAAAACCGCCATCGCCGAACGTTTTATACGTACCATGAAAACCAAGATTTATAATATATGACTGCGCACAATACCTCGAGATATCTCCCATATTGCCTGATATCATAAAGGCGTATATCACAACACCCCACCGAGGGTTAGGTGGTCGTACTCCAGTTGACGTTCATGCTTTATCTCGTCTACAAGATATAAAGAAACGGTTTAATCTCATGTATAAAAGCAAGGACAAACTTAATGCTGGTCTTAGTTCTCTACTAGCTGTCGGGAACACAGTTCGCATTACTCTCTCCAACAGAATTTCGAAATTCAAGAAAGGTTTTGCTAGACAAAACACAGAAGAAATTTTCAGAATTATTTGTATAGATAAAAACCAGCCTATCCCATTATAGTTTTTACAAGATTTGAGTAACAAGTCTATTGACGGTGGGTTTTATAAGGAAGAATTAACCCTAACCATTTACCAGCTGCATTTAATATTGAGAGGTGCTACGTAAACGTACATTACCCAATAATAAATTACAATATAAAGTAAGGTACGAAGGCTACGACTCTTCATTTGATCAGTGGGTTGATGCTGATGAATTGTTGAAGATATGAAGAAGCCATTAGTATACAAGTACAGAGAGTTGGTGACCTTGCTGAGCAAACTTAATTCCTCAGCCAGGAAAAATTGATTGCTCAGTTAAAAAAAAAAACATTCATTGCTTGTCAGAGATTTTAAAAAAAATTCTGAAAATAGGCTTCCGGTTAAAAGAAAGTTATAGTCAAATTGAAGAAATACAGAGACACCTTGCATTCGCTGGCTTGCAGAAACCCTCATTTTCAAACAAAAAGAGCATTTTATTGACTCGGAAAGCAGGCAGTATCCTCGGTAAATTATTACCCATAGCTGCTAGTTTAATTACCAGGCTTTTAATAAATAAAAAATGAAAGAATATTATCTAGTACCTCGTAAATCCATCGATGAGGGACCTGCTAAAGTACCAGTAGTAAAAAAAGCAGAAGTAGCGCCATCACTAACTCCAACCCTGTCCCGCCAGCAGCAACGCCAGAAGCACCAGTTTCAGTGCGAGCTAATCCTTCAATAGTACATTTGGTACATTTAAAATTGAAAGCTAAAGATCATGATTATGCTACTTCGCTGTTGAATTATTTTGATGAAAGCAAGATGGTGCAATGGGACGTCAATGGGAATCTGCAAATGCCAGTGACTAGATTAAACATAATGATATTTTAACTAAAATGACGATTCACCGCTCTGTATTCCCACGAGAAAATTACGCTGGTTAAATTATTCATCTCTTTAACCTCAACTCCACGAGAAATGTTTAGGAATACAGAATCTCGTAAACAAGTATTTAATGATGACGTGGTACTAAGAAGAAACGGTCGTATGCTCCTACTACAGCTGCTGGAGAAACTAAACGTCCTAAAGTTGGCGGAGGAGCACCATGGTTAGCTTACTAAAGGTGAGTGTATAAATAAATGTGTTGTTTGTTTATAGTTTATTCATTCATAGTCCAGCAATGGATTCCCACGTTATTTACGCCACAAGTGTTTCTAATACAAATTTATTTCCTAATAATGAACCTAGTGCTTTTGAAAACAGACTGTATAATCAACTTGTGCTAGATTCTAGACGTTCCTACGAAATGTGTCTCCAGAATATATTATTGCCTTCGTCATATTACATAATGAGATTGGATGATCTGGAAAGTTATATCCGAGTGAGAATTATGTACCTAGATGCTAAAGGAATTAGTTACAAACATTCTAAATTTCTGCCAAAAACTAATATTTTAGCTGGGGGCATAAAGGAAATTATATACGCCATCAATAATGATATTACTCATATATTTTCACAGAACGATTTGAGTTTTGTGTCTGATGTCTATAAGACGTATTTCCCGAGATATGCAGATGCATATTTTAAATATGGTTTGATTTCTAATCGGGTAAAGTTCAATACCGCGAGCAGCGATGAGAATGTATTGTATTATGACGATAATCGAGCGATATGCAGGATTTCCCTATTTTTTGGGGCGAGCATCGGCAAGGTTTTGGGGAATGATCAGCATAAAAATTATGATATATACGTACACAAGAATTATTTGGATGAAACTCCCATATCCGACACGTGTCCCTACCCTCCACAACCCAGGGGCATGATGGATTACTTGTGTGTTTATTGCGATAAAATTGCACCCACGATGTACGGGAATTTATTAGTGAATATATTGGACGTAGTGTCTTTGTAGGGTGGTGAAAGCACGAATAGGAAACTATATAAACCTCTAAATACAAATGTACTGGATAGTATAAGTATTGCAGTAACAGATCCTAATGGGACTCCTATTTATTTTGATAAACAAGGAAGCACAGCAGCTGTTTTACATATACGACCCCGAATTGGGTCTATATAATTAGGACATTACAGTTCCGAGCCTCATTACTCATCTGCAAGCTACAAAATGCGCATCAATTTCATCCCTCCGTCTGTAGACGAAATATTATACTTAATCAGTCCACCTGCCTCATATAAAGGTGGTGGGCTGAGTGATATTAGAATATTCAATTGGAGTCATATAAGAGGAGGTGGTATATTCAGTTTCCTCACTGGTTTGGCCCGTAAAGCAGCTCCATTTTTAATGAGAACCCTCGCTCCTGCCGTCTTAAGTGTGGGTCAGAATGTATTGCAAGACATGCAAACAGGTGAACATTCCTTTAAAAAGTCAATCAAGAAGCATGGGATCGAATCATTGAAGGGAGTAGGGCGTCAGATTTTAGGTGGTGGTAAAAGGTGGAAAAAGTGTAAGAGAAAGGCTAAGGCCACCAAATTAGCACTTATTCACAGTTTCACAAAACAGAATAAGAAGAAGACGAGATATAATGACGTGTTTGTGTAAATTGTAATTCATTCCATTCATAGCATCCAGCATGAATACTACTACTACACTAGGAGCGGGGCTACAATCCCCATTGGAAAGTTATACAGTTGTCGGAAAATCCGACACCATTAAATAATAATACATGCAACAAGCAGATAATATTGCTGCGTTGTATACACAAGTTAACCCATAGAAAATGTACCGTGTAGTGGAATTTTCTGTCAATAGAAAACGGGATATCATTGCCACATAGTACGATAAATTCACCAGCTATTCTGTTGGGAATTATTCTTAAATACAGTAGTCTTTGGACTTTTAATATTAAAAAAAAATATTTCGTTTGAATTAACTTAATTATCAGTATCAAAATAGAGAGAATATGACCCTTCTATCACTTACTGACATCTAGACAAATTAAGCCAGTAGCATGTATTAATTTTAAGTGCTAACCTTTAGAAGAGGTAGGACTATAGCCTAGTGATAGCAGAGTTTTACCCAAGGCTACAATTAGTACTTGCTTACAATTTATGAGCCAGTGGCGGCCACTTAACAAGACAGATCAAGAAATGTGAAGATTTGTCACAACAATCTCCAGTTGATTATGCTGACCTGGAAAGCTATTATCAAGCAGCTGCAGGTAAATTTGAGCAAATCAAATGGCAAATAGCAACATATGTGGCTGAACTTGCCAACACCAATGTGTCAGAAACAGAAATAGACAACATTATGGCTGACGTAGCACTATATGAAGAAGAAACTCAAGCCAGGTTGGAACATTTACACAGTATTATTGAATCAGAACAAATAGCAAGTACATCAAATAAAGTAGATAATATTATGGATGATCTGGATCTTTTTGAGAATAAATGTTAAGCCAGATTAGATCCTTTAATCAACGAGGATAAAGCCTCACCCACTACAACATCACCTAATATTACACCACCAGAAATTAAGCAGTTCTCAGAAAATTTATCCACAGTCTCTGTGGATTCTGAAAACCCAATACCTGAGGAAACTAAGTTAACATGCCTCCAAACTGAAATTAGAGGTGAAGCTGAACCAGTAGTAGAAAATGTAAATGAAAATAGCGACAGCACTAATTTCCCAGTCCAGCTTCTTAGGGATAAAGCTGGCAATGAGAAAACTGTCATACATTTAGTACTACAATTGCTGGACTTACCTCAACCTGATCAGACTGCTGACTCATTACAATCCTTCAGCATGGAGTTTGAGTCACTACTAAGAACATTCAGTCTTAAGGTTGATATAACCACTAGTGAATGGATGACCAAAGTAGTCCTTCAGCGAAAATTGTCCAGCGATATACCAGATGAATTATACCCACAAGAACATAACACCATCCTGACAGTGCAGGACATCACTGAACGTTTACATCCATCATAAACAAACGACGAGCAAATGAGGAAGTTAAAGCCTCTTGCGAGCCTTCAGAAATAGAAAATAATAGTCAATTAAAGGGTAAAACAACTACCCCAAATAAACATCAGCCAAGTACTCTCACATCTAGTTGGAGAAAATTTGACAATGCAGCAGAATCCTTCAAGCCTTCTGTTACTAGTTCATCCAAACCGGCAACTTCCAAACGTGCAGTAGGCTGGGGGACATGTATGTTCTGCAAAAAGAAACATTCAACATACTGTTGTGCTAATTATCCAACCAGAGACACTCGTATTGAGCGACTCCAGGAATTAGGGAGATGTTCAAGGTGTCTCAAGTCACACAACATAGACTATTGTGATACCCAATTCAACACCTGCAACAGGTGTAGAAGAGGTAGGCACCATGCAGCACTGTGCAAACATACGAAATTAACGTATTCAAGACCCAAGGTGGAAGATAGCATTCCCACCACAGTACAGTTTTGCAAGGTGCGAGAGAAAATTAGTGTCCAATCGCCAGAATCCAAAAGTAATGCGACTTTGCCTACTGCCTAAATTACCATCCAGAATAAGAGGGCCAAGGTCCATACCCGTGGGTTGATTGACCAAGGATCCCAGAGAACATATGTCACTAAAAGGTTGGCAGATGAACTACAATTAAGGCCTGTAGCCCTGACGACAATCAACATCTCAGGGTTTATAACAGATACAGGACCTCAAGTCTACCAGGTGGTACAACCATCAGTACGTTTAGGCAGGTACGTCTGTCAAGTACAAGCCATTGTAGTGGACAAAATACCAGCAGAACTACAAGTACAAAGTCTGAGAGCAACAGCCAAATTCCTGAGAAATAGAGGAATAAAATTGGCAGATAATATTAAGTCTGATCACCTCACCGACTTCGATCTCCTTGTAGGGACAGACTACTACCATCGATTCATCAGTAGCCCTACTAAATATCAGGGCATAACCATGCTAAATTCTGCAGGAGGCAAATTACTCTCAGGCCCAGTATTAAGCCTGAGGAGACCTATGCCTGCAGATAAACAATACCAATAGAAATCTAAATTTGTCAGCTGATTATATTTCTCCAGTAGCATTATACTAAGGAGATTACAGCTGACTATAGCAAGAGACGTTGATGTTAATATCATCATTTAAAGCTGAAGATGAGTTCATGAGGCTTCAGTGGCAAATCAGTGAACAGTAGCCTAAACAGCTACAAGTCATTGCGACCAATGTCACTGAACCCACTGCAGTCTCAGAACCATACTTGACTTTAATGATGGACTATTCAATCCTTTGAATCAATTAGCTAAATTAAACCCCAATAAATCTGACGACTGATTTTGATACATTTATTATTTAATCAAGATGAATTCCATGGGCCTCAGTGTTTATATATCAGTGACCAGTTACCTGAACAAGCTTCAAGTTATATCTAACGTCACTGATCTCACTGCAGTCCTTGAATCATACTTGACTAGTACTTGATCACATTCAGTCTTCTGGGTTAAATAATATGTAGTGTCTTGAATTTTAGCCTTTCAAGAGTTAACAGGGAAAAGAAATTGCATTAGACTTCTAACCCCTGCAACTCTAGTACGTGACATCCATCCTGTACGAACAGACGCAAAAATGTGTGATTACTAACAACTAACATCAAATTAATATAATAATTCGAAGGAGGAGTATCGGTGTTTGTCTGTTCTAAATAGGACTTCGACCCGTGGACAGCCCCCCGGGGAATTATGTTGGAAAATCCGACACCATTTAATAATAATACATGCAACAAGCAGATAATATTGCTGTGTTGAATACACAAGTTAATGCATAGAAAATGTAGCTTGTTGTGGAATTTTCTGTCAATTGAAAACGGGATATCATTGCCACATAGTACGATAAATTCACCAGCTATTCTGTTGGGAATTATTCTTGAATACATTAGTCTTTGGATTTTTAATATTATAAAAACATTTCATTTGAATTAACTTAATTATCAGTATCAAAATAGAGTAAATATGACCCTTCTATCACTTACTGACATCTAGACAAAGTAAGCCAGTAGCGTCAGTGGGAAGGGAGCGGTCAGCCATTGTTTGTTAGACCAGAGTCGTGAAGCAAATTCAGCTCCTATATTTCTCTTGGACGAAGTGTTATGGAGATCAAAGTGTTCTACCATCATCAACATGCTGTCAACATAAACAAGGGAAGTGTCTTACCGAAACCCGTTTATCTAATCATTTCTGGCCAGTTAATGTTAGTAGATATAGGGTGAACCAGTTAGAACACAAATGACCAACTCAACACAGGTAATTAAGCCTTGGTCCTTATCTAATATACAGTGTTTTCTCTGATATAGCTGTCATATATTAGGATTCCGGCTTTATGGCTAGTGCCCTTTGACAGGTGAAAAAGAGGAAGCAAAGCTTGATACAACAGTTACTTGAGGTGTAGAAAGATAGCCTCATACGAGGATAATTTGGTGTCTACATCCTAGTTATACCTGATGGACTAAGCCTGCTGTACAATAAGATAAGGAACCTCCAATTTTCTACTAATATATGTAGTTAATACTGTAGTTTGATTGGCTGCATATATATATATTTAATATAACCCCCCCTAATGTGTAAGGATCGATTTGTGAGATTATTGCAGAAATACAGTCCACTTAACATCATACCAATTGCTATCGAAATATATAAATTAACGTAAATATAAATTCTATATAAATTCATATAAATTAAATATATATAAATCTCACAAGTCGGTTCCAACAACAGTGGCTGTAACAGATGGATTTCCCAAACTTAATTCTGCACGTATGATTGAGTCCACTATAGCTAGCAGGAAAAATAATGATATTATACCAGTTAATTTAGGAATTAATAAATTTAAAGACTCGTATATTGAATTTAGAATCCCTGGCATTCCTGGTCATTTCCTGAATTTGTCATCCCTAGCCCTAGAAGTGGGGATAGAATTAACAGAAGCTGACGCCGGAATAGATTCTAGAAAAAGTGACTGTAGCCAATGGATTATCACAAACTCTTTTTAAAACAGTGGTGGTATATTTCAACGAACAGGTAGTTGAAAGTAATTCTTTATTTTCTTATTGGGCGTACATAAAGCTGCTAACGACTCTTTCCAAATGTAGAATAGATCATTTTAAGCATCTAGCGCATTTTTATAAAGAAGAGGTGCTAACGATACCCAATAAAATTGATACGCAGTATTTTGCTACAACCACGATAGATCAGGATGAGAAAATGGCTAATATGAAAGAACAGGGCATTTATACATGCTTTAAATTACTGCTGGATATTGCATCTATTAGCGAATATTTACTGGATAACGTAGATGTAAGAATACGTTTGGAGTTAAATAGTGATAAATGGGTTATTGGCGTGATACATCCACTGCTAATNGTGGTGACATAAGTCTTTTCCAGGTCAAAAAAGACAGCAACCACAGAGGTCTTTGCATCAAAGGCAGTACGATTATAGACCTCCAAGTTCACAAGAACATCAGTCGTACTGTGACACTTGTGAAAGCCAAATTGAGAAGGGGAGAGATGATAGAATTCAAAGAACCACTCAGACGGACATTGGCTATACACTCAAAAAGTTTGCAGATGCAACTCATTAGAGAAATAGGGCGGAAGTCTTTGGGGGATGGCCCTAGAGAACCAGTATTCTGAATAGGAAGAATAACCACCTCAAGCCAGTCATCAGGGACTGGTGACGACTCCCAGCCATGGTTATAAACATTCAGTAAATACTGAAACGTACATGGAGGGAGATGGTGAAGCATCTCATAATCAAGTTCAAGTTCAAGTATGTTTATTGAGACAAGAAACAAATACATCTCAAAGGGATAGAGTAGCTTAGGCTATTTCTACCCCCCCCCCCAACTCATAATGAATATCATTTGAGCCCGCTGCCGTAGAACAGCAGAGGGCCAGGGCAGACTAGAGTTCTGACTGAGGGAATGGATCGTTACAGGGAACCTGAAGATGAGTGCAAAAATCTAAAAGAGAAGATTCAAGAAGGGGCTTATGAGTAAGGAAAGAAAGAGGAAGATGAGAACCGTAGCTAATAGTAGAAAAGTAAGAACCCTGTTTGGCTACGACTGACACCAGATCCGCCCCAATAGAACCATGGAGGCTAAGGACCGGAGAGACATCTGGAAAAAACTTGACCGCTTTCTTGTGTGTTTTCTTCCAGATCAGGGGCAGAGGAGTATCAGACATATTGGAGGAAACGAAAGATCTCCACCACTCAATGTTAGCTATATGGATGGCCCGATGGGCCACCGCACTCTCCTTTCGAAACAAAATAAAATGATCGGGCGTCCATCGGCGACAGCGTTTCTTCCGAACTGCACGCTTACAGCAGACAGCCACAGCAGTCTGTATTTCATCAGGGATCGCACTTCCATGTGCCCCTGAAGGTAGAATGAGAAACAGAGCAGAGGGAAGCATCATGAAAGAGGAGTGGGGGCTCGGGGGAGAGGCAAATCAGAGAGACTGGTCGAAAGAGTAGCGCGTAAGGTGAAGAGGTTCCAGTCAGCCCTGGCAAACTGCCACCTAGGGAAGGAGATGGGTGAGTGAAAAGAGAAGATGGTGACAAGGTTGGGGAAATGGTCACTTATGTAGGTCATCATGAACCCGCCAGGTGAAGTCTAAATAGAGAGGAGATAAAAGGAGGATGAGATGAGGAGATAAAAAAGATCAAGACAAGGGAGGGTGTGAGTGTGAGAGTCGACATGAGTAGGTTCACCAGAATTCAGGAGAGACAGAAAAGAACAAATGGTTCAAGAAGACGGCCCCAGGTGTTCGTCAGAACATCTCCCCAGAGGGTTTGTCGACAGCTAATATCACCCAAAAGGAGCACAGGGTCTGGTAAGGAGTCCAACAGGTGTTTAGGATCAGGAAGAGAAAGCGGGATATTTGGATGGAGATAAATGGAACAGACTGTATACCATTTACTCACAAATATACGGGCTGCAGACCACTGAATGAGCGACTGAAAAGTAGGGGGACGAAGGGAATATCATGACAGATCAAGAGAGCAGTACAGGTATGAGCCCCAAGCAAAAGCTTGAGGTGAAGAGAGAAAGGAATAACCACGGAAGCGACTAGGACGAGCGCCAAGCATCGGCTCCTGGAGACAAAGACAAAGTAGTGGAAACTGTGTGACCAGAAGTTGGAGTTCATGGAAATTGGCATAAAATCCACGAATTCCATTGAACAACAGAAAGACAAACAAGCGAAAACAGAAACAGAGATAAGAAGTGAGAAACAGAGGCAAAGAAAAACACAGTGGACTAAGGAACATCAGGAAATCAGTGATCAGGGGGAGCATACGAAAAGCTAGCAAAGATAATGGTGGCAAGGGAGTGGGAGGACAGACGAGAGACGGACAGACAGAGTCTGCAGAGGGAGGAGGCATCAGAGAGGGACAGTCAAGGGAATCGGTGGCATAATGGCCAGAATCAAAAAGAGAGCACCAAATCAAGGGCAGCATCCACTAGAGGATCAAGGACCAAGGGAACCTCCATAGCAGGGACAGGTCACTGCCACTGAAATGGGGAGTGGGGGGGGGGGGGAAGCAGGATAGTGTTGGAGTTGAAAGGTGAAGAATATATTGAAGCCTTCTTACCTGCCAGGGAGGAAGAAGGTGAGGAGCCAGGCTTATGTTTCTGACATAGAGAGACCCGTGTACCATGCGCAGTGTACTGGGCCACAGCCACTACATTTTCAACAGAAGCCCTACCTCTTGGGCTGTCTGGAAGAGTTACCGTCTTGCTTCATGCAGGTCTGCGTTTAATCCGCCGAACGTCCAAGTGTTTGGGCGTCATTCCATCTCCCGTCCCCGTCCCAAATTCTTATCCTGATCCCTCCAAGTGCAATATAGTCATAATGGATTGGTGTTTTCTCCTGATAATTCCCTTCCCTTTAACAGGAGAAGGAGAATGGGGACGGTCAACATGAAGAATCCTGGAAGGAGTATACACAATTGCCCAATCATACTGGAGGTGAGGATAGCCAAAAGATAGAAGAAAGGACTGGGAAGAAGAAGTGGGGCAAGAAGTAAAAAAGGGCACAGGAAACAAGGAAGACCTGGAAGGTAGGAAACATAAGAAGGAGAACAAGGAGGAAGACCCTCTGACCCAGAACGCAAGGGAGCAGACGAGGTGGTGGTAGAGGTCTCAGGATCCAAGGAATTGAAACGGTTGCAAAACTGAGAAAGTGGGCGAGGGCGAGGAGAAGGTAACACACACAGGAGCATAAGACATGCCAGAGACATGACGGCGACCCCTGGCATCATGCCACAGGAAAAGACAAATGATCATGATGTTTCCAATTAAGGATGGTGTCCACAAATTTGTAGTGAACACATACAAAGGAGAAGGCAGGGTGGTATCACCGCAAATCAAACAGAGCTTGGGTAGAAGGGAAATCCATCTTAGAATCACCCGAGGTTCCACACAAGGCACATAAAGACATTTCACTTGTGCAACTAATGAGACCATACCTAAATCTCCAGCACCTGCTGCAGAGGCGAGGAGAATGAATGTACTCCTGAACACAGCATCAGGCACCAGCAAGAATGATGGAAGATGGAAGGGACAGACTATCAAACGTGACCTTCACAACGTGAACAGGCTGACGACAACGTCAGCCAGAGGATAGATAGAGGATAGACTGGCCTCGGGCCTCAAGGATATACTTAATATCCTCGTGGCAGTCTTTCCGCTCCCTGTCACCAGTCGAGACATGGTGCAGGAGAAGAACTTTGTCAATGCTGGCATTCAATCGGGCATTTTTGGAGATCTGAACATGACTCTCCAATGCAGAACACCGAAGCCAAGTGGTCAACCGCTTCCTGAGAAGGGGCTGCAATAACATGTGTACAAGTGCAGGTAGGGTTAAAAGTGACAATCGTATCACTGAATCAACAAGAATAAGTCTTATCAAGCTTATAGAAGAATTAATCTCCATCATGACTAAGATCAAAATACTTAGTCCACATAGCAGAAGCAAACAAAGCCTGGAAAGAAGTAGATTGGCAAAGAATCATGCATTTGTGAGTACAGAGGTGACGGCACCGAGCACCCCTGTGAAGAGAGGGGGTAAAAGATGCAGTTGTGACATCTAGAGACGGAACCACGCCAGGTGATGAGGTCAGCAGTAGTGGGATTTATGACTACTCGCTGCAGTTTTGCTTTTTCTGCCTGAAGCAAGTAGTCATAGGTGTTTTTCGTTACCCTTACAGGCTGCAGCGAGTAGTCATAGGTGACTTTCGTAACCCCGGCGGGCTTAAACCAAGGGGATTAAACTGCAGGCTTCCGTCATACTCAAATTTCGTCACGTCGGTGACCCTGCATAGGCATCGCCAATGGTCAAATGACGTGATCAGCTAGCCAGTCATCATCTTCCCTGAATAAGTTAGTTTACTGTAATAGCTTATTTAAACCCATTTTCAAAGTTCATTTTCTAAATAAGTTCGCATATTGAACATAAGAAATATAAATTGAGCGAAGTCTTTGCTGGATCTCCTATTTACTTCCAATCTATGTTAAACAAAACATCAACTAGCACTATTAGATGAACTTCAGTAGGTCTATTCCCAATTAATATCCCCCCCCCTTTCTTCTCGATTCATACACATCAATAATGTGACTCCATTTATATTCAAAGGTCGTATTTATTCCCCTTACTTATCCAGAAGCTTGATATTTAGTGTCTGGCCAAGGATCGTTTATTGAGCATAGGAATGAATGAAACCAACCATCAATCATTATGTAGCAAAAGGGGGGCAAGACAGAGCATGAATTACCATGTATCTCAGCGTTCATCCCTGTTACCGAACCAGTATTTATCCAGGTATTTTTTTCCTAAATCTAAAACATGTCCAATTAATACCCAATGTTTCGTGTTCATGATATTAATAGCCTATTAATATCCCCCTTTATCATGTCCATTCAGTCACACCTCTGTCATGTCGCCCCTATTTCTTCTCCTTTCTAGAGAATGTAATTTAAGCTTTGTCAATCTTTCTTCAAGGAACGGTTATCGAGCATAGGGAGACTTCAACAGGGGGTTTAATAGTAATCCCAAGTGCATGCAAATATATATAATTTTTGCAAAACAGTCTACATCAGCACTCATTTTTATTTAATTCCTCCTTCACTGCTAGTGCGGTGTACGTCTCAAATTCGCTCAAAACATTCTACCCACATACCTACTGCAGCATATAACAAATGAAATACTCATTCAGTATACATATATATGAACTACAATGAGTGAAAGCAAGCCTCTCATGTTTTTTAAATAAAGCCTTCTGCAGTTGCCTTCATTCTGAGGTCTTCATCCCTAATGCAGTGCTATCCACCAATGAGTGCATAATTTTTAGCCAGCGTTCTACATGCCGTTCCTAGGAGGTTCACACATTAGTGCAATATCTTAATCGCTCTCAATACCTCAACTGTACTCTGTGTTTCATCACAGGCGATGCTCTGATGCTCGTATTTTTTTCGCTCATTGCTCATATTTTTCTGTTATTTAATTCAAAAACTCGAACAAACGAACCTAACCTAACCTATTATAAAACAAACAAATACATTCTACAGACCCGTTGTTGTTTAGCAACGTCACAAAAAGCTGGCTAGTATAGGGATGGAGTATTAGCCCCAATTAACAAATAGGTGTTAAGGCTCCCCCACATCAACCTGACTTTTCAACTATGTGTGACGTCACCAGATGGCCAATGCAGCCTTTGGCATGGTACTTGCATATGTAATCTGTTAAATGTTATTATTCAAAGCGGCTAGACTATCCATCCCCATCCTTACCTAATCAGAGATTTAAGAATATACATTATAGTCATCCACAACTGTAATTATTGCATTATGCAGTGATGAGTTCAAAACTAAAATAGCGACATTCGTAAAACCAATAAATAGGACCTTCTGAATATTAATGGAGTCACATTATTGATGTGTATGAATCGAGAAGAAAGGGGGGGGATATTAATTGGGAATAGACCTACTGAAGTTCATCTAATAGTGCTAGTTGATGTTTTGTTTAGCATAGATTGGAAGTAAATAGGAGATCCAGCAAAGACTTCGCACAATTTATATTTCTTATGTTCAATATGCGATCTTATTTAGAAAATGAACCTTGAAAATGGGTTTAAATAAGCTATTACAGTAAACAAACTTATTCAGGGAAGATGAAGACTGGCTAGCTGATGACGTCATTTGACCATTGGCGATGCCTATGCAGGGTCACCGAGATGACGAAATTGAGTATGACGGAAGCCTGCAGTTTAATCCCCCTTGGTTTAAGCCCGTAGGGTTACGAAAAATCACCTATGACTACTCGCTGCAGGCAGAAAAAGCAAAACTGCAGCGATTGATTTTTCATTGATTGTTGCCGCTGGAGTTGGCTAGTTTATTGTTCACCCTGTACCCATCCTGTGAGGGGTAGCGCAAAAAGCATTACAGAGGGCACCAAAGGTCTTTATCAGACCTCATCTTAGATTATTACACAAACAATTTCATGTATCCTTTACACCATATAGTTACAATGTCAGCTAGTTACAGAGAAAGTGCTATTTCAAGAGCTAGTGTTATTTCATTTACAGTAAGTCATTATACATTAAAACTGCAGCGAGTAGTCCTACTTCTCTGACTCTCCCGACTGACTCCGCTGCTCCCCTCCCGCCTCTGTGGCGGGGTTGAGCCCCAATCCCCCAGTGGTGACGACAGTAGTGGGATTTATAACTGCAGCGAGTAGTTATAAATCCCACTACTGTCGTCACCACTGAGGGCTTGGGGTCCAACCCCGCCACAGAGGTGGGAGGGGAGCAGCGGAGTCAGTCGGGAGAGTCAGAGAAGTAGCATGATCAGGGCCCAATGTAGCGGGGGGGGGGGGGGTCTACAGAGCCCAGCCTTCCAGCACAGTCCGACTCGGGGGCCTGGTCGCTTACCCCACGAGTTTAAGAAGTTAAAGGATGGTCAGAAAAAGGTATAAAAATGAACAGAACAAACATTCAGCCACAAATATGTCCCCATACCCACCATGGTACAACAATTAGAGGATAGGACACCCGACACGGCGCCATTTGCTGTAGCGGCGAGCTGTTTACTGTCAAAGAGTTCATAAGTATCAGTGTCATTGACAAAAAAACGAGTGACAGTGTATTGCAGCTGTATTGCCTTGCAGCCAGCTGCATCACAGAACTTAGAGGGATACCAGGAATGATACAAAGCAAAACAAAGGGAAGTAAATTACACAAACACACAAAAGCTTTTTGGGACTAATAATTAAATATAAACTATGGATCCCTCCACAAACTCCCCCAATACAACGATGCTTCGTATCCTCAGTTGGAACATAGCATCACTCAAGAAAAGACTTCCTGATCTCCACCACAAAGTGAAGACCGAGCCCATTGATGTCGTCTGCCTTCAGGAGTGCAGAGTTCCCACCAGGTCTCCACCCCCCTAAATTACCCTCTTTTGCTGTCTATAACCTTAAATCCTGTCATTCTTGTATTTTGTATTTTAAGAAGTCCCTTCCTCACCAGCCACTCCCAACCAAGTCAACCGAAGGGCTTCAGTATCATGATGTGAGGATCCACGTGGGGAACTCTGTCCTTAATATCTATAACCTGTATGCTCCTAGTGATAAGTTTAATTATACTGACCTTCCTATCTGTATTCAGACTGAGCCTACGATCAATATAGGTGATTATAATGCTAGACATAGGAATATTGGTAATTCGCAGTTCAGTAATCGTAACGGCAATCAGCTGTTGTCACTATTAGGTAGTGACTATGATGCACAGATTGTGGGTGACCTTGAACCGACGCATATCTAAGGAGGTATTCTTGATTTATGTCTCGGTTTCAACGTCTCCCACACCGTGTGCGCCTCGTCAATAGTGCCAGATATGGCGTCTGATCATCTGGCCATATTAGCCACTGTAAGCATTGGCAGCTCTATCCTCCCCGGAGTGTTCAAGCGGGAAGAGGCTGGCTGTGTCCATCGATCAACGAGATAATTTTGTTGCTCATGTGTCACAATGGTACAGTTCATCTGAGCCTTCATCAGTTGAAGATTTTAACAATGAGCTCACAGGTACTATCGAGCTGTTAATAGAATCATTTGATCCATCGTCCAGGCCACGTAACCCAAATTACACTGGTCATAGCACTTATGCTTATTATAATGATTCTAAATTGCATGCAGTAAAACGCACTGCCAGAAGAATTGGACTAGCTTTTAGAAGGACCCGCAATGCTGAAATGCTTAAGCTCTTTCAAACGGCTCTGGCTGAGGCCAGGGAAAGTTTGGTAGAGCTGAGGCAGACAGACTGGGAAACTTTTGTCAGTGGTCTCAATTCTCACACGCCACTAAGTCGTACATAGAAGGATATCAACAAGATCAAAGGGAAAAATGCAGAGATCTCGCACCCTAATCCTCTACACAGAGCAAATGAGCTTGTTGATGCTTGGGCCACGACTTCCAGCTTTGACAGTCTTCCTCTACCCACACAGAATGAATTAAATAATAGATGTGCTGATAGAGCAAGGCTCCTTGACTTCATGCTTCATCAAGAGGATGACTGTGACATGTTTTTTACTGAATATGAACTAGACTCTGCTCTACATAAAGGAAAAGCTTCATCACCCGGGGAGGATGGAGTTACTTACGGCATACTGCGTATGCTTCTGCTAGTTCCAGGGAATCCCTTGCTTGAATTGTATAATATGAGCTATGTAATTGGGGAGCTTCCAAAGTCATGTAACAAGAGTCTTATTATTCCCATTCCTAAACCTAACCAGGCGAGTGCTTTTCATCCAATCTCCCTCACTAGTTGTCTCTGTAAGTGTCTTGAGAAGACAGTTCTCAACTGTCTCCTTTACAGAATTAATAACATGTTGTCTCCCCAGCTATATGGCTTTATGCATGGAAAGAGTGTACATCACTGTATTACCACATTCCTCACCCTGCATACTGAGAGGTCATATACCACTTTCCTAGATGTTAAGTCAGCCTTTGACATTGCTAACCGACACGTCATTCTGAGCAAACTTGCTAAAAGGAATGTTGGAGGATGGCTTCTACGGTGGATAAGAGACTATCTATCCAACAGGAAGTCATCTGTACTGTTCCAAGGGCATAGGAGTGTAACAAGAGATTTTGAACTTGGCACTCCACAGGGAAGTGTCCTCAGTCCTAATCTGTTCAATGTCTTAATCAATGCACTTTTAAACTTAGTAACTAGAAGGCACAGCGAACACATCATTAGCTATGCAGATGATATACTGATCCACACCAATGGGTATACCAACACCCAAAATGTTCTGAACTCTGTATTGCACACATGACAGGAACTTTGCTTAGTCATCTCAGTAGAGAAAACAAAGATCCTGAACCGACGCCCACCCAGACAGAGTGGGGCTGTTCGCAAAATTCCGTTGCATGATGGCTCTCTGTTCGACAATGTAACCAGATACAAATGCCTTGATCTTGAGGTTCCACTGTACCACAAAGTTGTAGTCAGACTGGGTTGCCAGTGTAGAGAGAGGCTCCGTGCTCTCAAGGCTGTGGCAGGCTACCATCCAAGCTATGGTGCAAATGTGAGAATTGTCAAAATGATGTATCTCTCGTATATTAGGTCTCTAATTGATTATGCTGCACCCATGCTTGCTCTAGTGCCTGAAAGAATGGTTGGAGTGCTGAAAAAGATGCAAAACGAAGTCATGAGGATTATCCTCGGATGTCCCCGTACAACTAAACTACTAAACATGAGGAAGGAACTGAATATTTCATGTGTAAGTGATCGTATCACTGAAATTAATGCTTTAATTGGTATCAAGATGCTTAGGCTAACCCACCCTAACCCCTGCACTGAAGCCCTCCAAGCCTTCTTCCTTGAAGGTCAGCATCCCTCCAAATGGGTTACCAAAACTGCAACTGTGCTCAGAATGTATAATATTCATCACTTCTTCCAAGAGAGACAACAACGACACTTTCCTACCCCATGGGAGATCACTCCTTTCCAAATTACTGTCCCTCCATTCCCACCCAAGAAGCAAGCCTTGCTTCGACAAGAAGCAAAGTACAATGCCTTAAGCCAAATTGATGCTTTAGTCAGAGAGCGCTTCCTTTCCCAGATTATTTACACTAATGGATCCTTGTATCAGTCCTATGGTGCAGCTTGAGGTGCCGTTGTTGTGACAGAGAGAGATGGTTCCTTCTCCCATGAGTGTGGAGCACGACTAAGTAACTAGACCTCCACTCTTCAAACAGAATTTGTTGCCATAATTCTTGCACTCGAGCGCGTATATGAATCCAAAGTTGAAATGCTAATTGTAAATGACTCCTTGTCATCCTTGACTGCCCTCAGCTCCTCAAGGTATAAATGTGAAATGCTTATCTCTGAAAGTAGACACAAATATAATGAAATAATCAATGATGGAGTCAGAGTCTGTCTCCTGTGGATTCCTTCCCATATTGGTCTCCGAATGCATGATAGAACTGATGAGTTGGACAAGACTTTTCCTCGTAAAGAGGGAATTGATTACCAACTTGGACTGCCTTTGGGCAGCCTGAGAGCAGTAATATCCCAGGAACATCAGCTAAATTTCGGAGACCTGAGGCAAAGTGAAATTCACACCAGTTACTCCATCTATCATCATTCTATTATGCAGGAAGTACCGCACGTCTATGGATCATCCAATAAGGTTAACAGACTTCTAGATGTTACCACTGCTAGGCTTTGGCTCGGTTACAAGCACCTCTGGGAATTTGTAACATCTGCTGATGTAGATTTGACTAAATGTAAACTCTGTCAGCAGAACTACTTTGTGTCATTATATAATGGAATGTGAAAAAATCGCGGAATTTACAGATAGCACCACCAGTAGTGTCCAAGAAATGTGTCAGAACTTCATTCATAATGATGTCCTGCCCGAAATCTTAGCGAAGTATCCAAAATTTGCTGACTGTAGGTAATGCATGCACATGACTGTAAAGCTGCCGCCCAGTTGGGTGGGTGTGCAGCAAAACTAGTAACTGTGTGACTCACCATAGATGTAAAGTGGCTAGTATAGTGACTCTTTTAGCCTCTTGCTGAATCACTTGTGACACAAAAAATTATTGATGTGTGTATTTGTGTGGGGGATTAAATATGTATGTGTATGTATATATGTATATGTATATATATGTATATATATGTACATGTATGTATGAGTATGTGTACATGCATATATAACATAAACATTTTTGTAATTAGCATCAAAAGATTGTTATTTTCTTAGCTAAACGAACTAGAGGGTTCAGAACCGATTATGTGCCTCTGTAATCCTTTACACCACTGCCCACGGAATGGGTATGGGGTGCATAATAAAGAAAGAAATTGAATTGAATTGTTACAGCAGCGTCTAACCACTAGCCGTCTCCACCGGATATGTTACCCACGTGTTTTAAACATCATTTTATTGAACCGTTAAGCAACCTTATCTCGCTAAATAGTTATTTATTAATTAAGTATATTTATTTTAGACTGTTACCATGATATGCTTATAGCTATTGGATTTAATTACATTTCGTGGCAGGGATCCCATTATAGGTGCCTACCCAGGAGTGGTGTATCTCAAAATGTTAAAATTTTGCTGACCAAACTCTCTCTCTGTTTTGGGAGAGTTTGGCTCGGGACTAAAAATAGCCATACCTAGGCCATGTATTTTAACTTGTACACCATGTACTATAACTCAGACATGTAATATTTTAATTTTGGTGGAAATTTTTCACATCATTGGGTGCAGGAAATGACGGCTCCAAGACCATTATTTAGGACTGAAACGA
This sequence comes from Procambarus virginalis, assembly GCA_020271785.1. Classification (NCBI taxonomy): domain Eukaryota; kingdom Metazoa; phylum Arthropoda; class Malacostraca; order Decapoda; family Cambaridae; genus Procambarus; species Procambarus virginalis. The sequence goes on from WNGS01004511.1 coordinate 4,026,476, forward strand.
GACAAACATTTGCCACATTTACTCCCCATCGTTTGGAAAGTACAAACGTAATTTATTTTGCATCTTTGTGACGCTGTCATTTGCAGATGAACATACTGAGGTATGTCCTAGTATGGGACACTGGGGGTCCCAGTGGATCCATACTGTGGGCTGAGGATCAATATGTGGCCAGGATTTGTCCAGTCTATGGACTAGTACTAGTTTCTCTAGTGTTTTCAAGGACGTAGTTCATTTAGACTGAACTTTAACTTTCCTCAAAATATCCTGACTGTTTGAGTGGACAGAGGTCACTTCTCCTAGTGGCCAAGTAAGTAAGTAATAATCAAAAGAAGGCACCAAACCGGGAAAGCTATGTAGCACCATCAAATGCGCGAAATAATCAGAAGGCGCTAAATATCACCAAGGATGCCAATACGAGGACAGAAACGCATAAGGCTAACAATATCAAAAGTATCTGATTCACCAAGAATTCTATCGAGGGACAAGTGACCGTGAAGGACAGTAGTAAAGCAGGACACACGCTCATCCTGGAAGTCAGAACATTCAACAAGGATATGCACGACTGTAAGAGGGACAATGCAATTTGGACAATAAGGAGCAGGACAGTGCTCCATTAAGTGACCGTGAGTTAAGCGAGTATGGCCAATACACAACCTTGCCAGAGCCGTTTCCCACCACAGGTTACGGTGGCAGGAGGAAGGCCATAGGGACACTACGCTTAAGAGTACACAGTTTGTTACCAACTACATAAGACAACAACCCTGCCAACGGGGAAGGATGGAGGAACGAATAACCGGGTAAAAGTTGGAAAAAGGAATACCTTTACGGGAGATGGGACAAGAGCGGATAGGTTCTCTAGCGGCAGCGTCCGCACGCTCATTTAAAGAGACACCAATATGGCTGGGAACCCAGCAAAACTCTACGGACTTAAATTTACTAGAGATAAGAAACAGCCAATGTTGAATCTCGACGACCACCGGATGGACAGGATTAAAGGACCCCAGAGCCATGAGGGCACTACGAGAGTCAACTACCACCACAAAAGAGTATTGACAATGAGAAAGCAGGAGTCCTAACGGCCAATCTGACCTTGGTCCATCATTGTCCACCAGGACAATATTTCCAGGTCGTATGTTAACTGTGTTATATGGGAAATTTGCCCTTTAATAGTGCTCTCTTAGAGAGGTTAGGTACCCCTTAGCCCATACCTCATTCCATCTATTTATTATGTCAGACAGATGCTTGTTTCTCAGACTTCTCTTCACTGTACCTATCATACTTTCGTAAAAACTTCAGTGCAATGGAGCTTTAGGTGGGATGAACTTCCATTGCCCTGTCTTTATTCCAGTGCATTACAGACTACAGGATGTGAACAGATTTCCGGTAAACATGCCTCTCCAGCAACCATGTTTCGTCTGTTATCTGATATCATCGATTTAGAGCATCTTGTATACTTGTAAGAGTGATAATCCGTGTAATCAACTCCACTCGTTTCGAAGGGATGTAAATGTACAGCTCACATTTTAGGGGATGGAGGAGGACCTGGGTATGTGTAAACTCTTGTGTCGTACCTTCAGCATATCACAAATTCTTTTAAAATCTTCTCAACAGATTGTCGTCCTTAGGGGATCCAATATTACTGTCTGAGGTGAGAGAATCAAGTACTCCTCCATGATGAGTACAAAGTTGATGTGAACGAAGAACAATCAAACTTGTGGTCTACTTTTTTTTAGTAAAAGCCATGGAAGTACTGTTTCTAGATTTATATCTGCATCCTTCAGTCTACCACCACAACACAGAATGTTGTGTTGACATTGGTCAATGCACAGTCCAAGGTTTTGACTCACTTTGTTGGGGACTTTTAGAATTCTTCCCCAAAGGTGTCTCTTGGGCTTGTCTTACCCAATAATTTATCACTCCTGGAAAGGTATATTTTATTCCCTTTTTCAAGATAAAAAGAAACACCAATTACTTAGTTTTTATCAGCTTTCAAATTGAAGAGAAGCAGGGACAGTCTATTGCCTAGGCCACTGTTTCCTCAACAGCATTCATGGATTGTGTCACAATGGTTCGTGGCTTTTGTTCTTGCCAACTACCATTAACTAACCTTCGAGGCCAATGGTGACAAATATCAGCCCTTAGAAACTGCTTCAACTTCATTCTTCTTGATAGAATATCAGCTGGATTGTCTTTTGTTGGAACATGCAAAAATCTAATGCCTGCAGAAAGTTCTCTAATTTCTGTGACTCGATTGCTTACATAGGGTGAACGACTTTTTTCCTCACCTATTGTAAGATAATATAACATCTATGATATTTATGGTATAATAAATGTTAAATATGCACTGCTATACATGTACCGATAAGCAGTTCTGTTAGCTCCATATGTTGCAAAGTTCTTTTATTTAGTGGAGGTACTCTTGCAATTGCTGTTATTAAATGGAAATGTTGTTGAGTGACTAAATAAGCATAAGTTCCAAAGGCCTTAGCCTCACTTAAAACATGCAATGTCACTGCAACATCTTCCTCGGCAATTTGTCTGGGAATGGTTATCTGTTCCACTAAGGATTGTTCATCTGCCACTTCTCTTCAGGTTGTATATATCTCAGGAGTTACGAACTATTCCATCCTTCCTTAGTCTGTCATGCTTCTTGTACCAGCATGCACCCTTTGATAATTACAGGACTTAATAAGCATAAGGGGTCAAAGGTTTAATTGATTTGTGACAGTAAGTCCCTCTTTGGATCTGTGTGAGAGTTCACCAGTACTAATTTGAGTGATAAAATATCAGAGGATACATCCCAACCAATATCCAGTTAGCTTTTGAGGCACGAGATAATCTGGGTAATCCCTCTGAATGTGTTTATTTAATGCTTCATAGATAGAGGCCCATGACTAATAGCATAATAGATACTTTGAGTTCATGTTTTGGTTTCTCTGTAAATTTCTAACAGCTTGTTTTCACTGTTAGCTGTCCCCTGAAATGTATCAACGTAAAAAGTTTGGCTGAATTTAGCCCTATAGGGACTCTGAGTTTCTTAAGTGTGTGTTCAATGCTGTGTGTAACATAAATTGACTTGATGTTGGTCCGAAGAGTACACTTGAAAAACGATAAATCACTTATAACTTTCATTGTCTTCTGCATTTTCAGGTCCCGGTCTTCTTCCTGTGAGCCTACTCTTAAGAAGGCTTTACTTATGTCTGCTGTACTTACAAATTTATTTACCATTAACTTCAACAGTATGTCATACAATTTCTGTGTTAAGCTTGGACCGGTTTGCAAACAATAATTAAGGCTTGTTGCCTGGGAGTGCTATTTTGCACTAGTTTAAAACAATCTGTAAAGTAGTAGTTACCGATTGCTTGGCAATGGCATGGTGAGGTAATTAATAACCTACTTTATTTGTCATTAAGTGCAACCTTTATCAAATTATTAGCCAGTTGCTGGGAAATAATCTCATGGCATAGCTTTAAGTGTTATGGATTTTTCCTAAGTTTGGCAATTTGTGTTTTAAATTTGTTTAATACCATGTTGAAATTTGTGGGCAAGATTTTGGGATGGATTTTCCATTTTAATATGACCCAATACTGGCCATCATGGTATTGCACAGTGTCCAAGTACTATTTGTACACCCAAGTGTCATCTGGGCTTGGTTGTTCAGGAAGAATTCAGATATGTTCAAGGTTCCACACTCTATGGACTGACTCCAGTTCATCATATATCAAGACCCATGCTGTTACCCTACACAGTACTGTCATTACACCACTCTACACCCAGACCCACACTGTTACCATACACAATACTGTCATTACACCACTGGCATCTTCTTTGCGATCCTCATCAAGCATGCCTTTGGAACAACTACTGAAGGCATCTATCTCCGTACAAGATCTGATGGAAAGCTCTATAATCTATCCAGACTCCGAGCAATGACAAAAGTACAGATGCGAATCCTCAGGGATTCCTCTTCGTCGACGATGCAGCGATCACCACACACACACCAGAAGGCCTGCAGCAGCTAGTCAACTACTTTGCCGCAGCCTGTTCCGCATTTGGCCTGACAATCAACCTGAAGAAGACACAGGTGATGGGACAAGATGTCAATGAGCTACCCTGTATAAATATAGCAGACTATGTGCTGGAGGCAGTACACGAGTTTGTGTACCTTGGCTCCACAATCTCAGACACCCTTTCCCTGGACACTGAGCTCAACAGGCGTATCGGGAAGGCCGCAACAACACTGGCCAGGTTCACAAAGCGCGTTTGGGAAAATGCCAAACTGACAGTGCACACCAAGGCACAAGTCTACATGGCATGTGTGGTGAGTACACTTCTCTATGGCTCGGAATCCTGGACCCTACGCTCTCGCCAGGAGAGACGGCTTAATACCTTTCACATGCGAAACCTGAGACGCATCCTTGACATCACATGGTAAGACCACATCACCAACAACACAGTATTCGAGAGAACAGGAGTCCCTTCAATGTTCACTCTCCTGAAACAGAGACGCATGCAATGGCTGGGACATGTCTCACGCATGGTCGATGGCCACATACCAAAGGACCTCTTGTATGGAGAACTGGCATCAGGAAGGAGACCCACCAGAAGACCTCAGCTGCATTTCAAAGATGCCTGCAAACGCGACCACAAGCAGATGAACATCGACATCAACACTTGGGAGGCAGCAGCTGCGGACAGATCTGCCTGGAGATCTGTGCAGATGGGGCTCCAGCAATTCGAGGATGAACTGAAAAGGCAGGCGAAGGATAATAGACTTCAAAGGAGGTCTCGACCACTGTCAGACGCACCCACATCGGCGTTTATCTGCACTCGCTGCAGTCGGGACTGTCATTCTCGGGTTGGCCTTCACAGCCACAGCAGGCGCTGCATCCAACTAGACTACAACAACTAGACACCCAGGGCACAACTCCATAACCCCACGGGATTGACGGATGCCTACTACTACACCACTATACACCCAGCCCCATACAGATGCCCTAAACAGTACTGTCAGTACACCTCTAACCCCAAGCCCATACATCAGTAGTGAAATCTGGGCCATAGAAGGACCCTTTTGCTTTTTTCGACGGTTCCTATATGGCCCGGTCAATTTTCGTTACCCAAGCGTGTGATTGCTTCTACTCCCTGAAATTTTCGCTCAAGGAGATTAAAAGGTCCCTCTATCGCCCGGTCAATTTTCGTTACCTGCACGAGTGATTGCTAGCCTTCTAGGTCGTGCCATTTCGTTCAAGAGGATTGAAAAGTCGGCTTATTGCCCAGGTGTTTTGCGTTGCCCCAGTGACCCTGCACAGACATCGCTAATTGTCAATGACGTCACCCAATCTTCATCTTCCCTGTATTAGACCGTTTTCTATTAAGAAAATGGTCTAATACAAGGAAAAAGGAAGTCCCGATTAGACCTCCTTCCTCCATATAAATTCCCATACTACTATCTGCTACAAATGCTTCAGTTTCTAAATGCTTCAGCCCCCAGCCATAGTAGGCTGCTGCTTCTCAATACTTCAGCCCTTAACCATAGTAGGTTTCTGCTTCTAAGTGCTTCAGCCCTCAACCGTAGGAGGCTGCTGCATCTAAATGCTTCAGCCCAAACCATAAAAGGCTGCTGCTTCTAAATGCTTCTGCCCCCAACCATAGGAGGCTGAGATTTCTAAGCGTTTCAGCCCCCTACCATAGTAGGCTGCTGCTTCTAAATATTTCAGCCCCCACCCATAGTAGGCTGCTGCTTCTAAATGCTTCAGCGCCCAACCATAGTAGGCTGCTGCTTCTAAATGTTTCAGCCCCCTACCATAGTAGGCTGCTGCTTCTAAGTGCTTCAGCGCCCAACCATAGTAGGCTGCTGCTTCTAAATGCTTCAGCCCCCAACCATAGTAGGCTGATGCTTCTAAATGCTTCAGCCCCCAACCACAGTACATAAGAACATAAGAATAAGGGTAACTGCAGAAGTCCTATTGGCCCATACGAAGCAGCTCCTATTTATAACTGCCCAATCCCACTCATATACATGTCCAACCCACGTTTGTAACAATCAAGGGCTCCCACCTCCAGCACGTTACGCGGTAATTGGTTCCACAAATCAACAACCCTGTTACTGAACTAGAATTACCCAGGTAAATCTAAATCTAAATTTAAACTTATCCAATTTTATTCATTGTTTCGTGTTCTGTCTTGTGTTGATACTTTTAATACCCTATTAATACTTTATATTAATACTATTATAATATATAATTTTAATACTTTGTTATGTCCATTCATCCACTTGTAAACTTCTATCTTGTCACCCCTGACTCTTCGCCTTTCTAGTGAATGCAATTTAAGCTTCGTTAATCTTTCTTCATATTATATGTTTCTAATTTGGGGGATTAACTTTGTCATCCTATGCTGGACGCGTTTAAGTGAATTTATATCCATTTTATAGTATGGCGACCAAAACCGAACTGCATAATCTAAATAGGGTCTAACCAGAGCAAGATATAGCTGAAGAATAACACCAGGTATCTTGTTACTAACACTTCCATTAATTAATCCCAGTGTCTTATTTGCCTTATTGGGAACATTTATGCATTGATTTTTGGTTTTAAATTCTTACTAATCATAACTCCCAGATCCCTTTCGCAATCTGACATCATAATCTCAACACCCTTTAGCTCGTATCTAGTAACTATCATAATTACCTAGCCTCAAACCTTACATTTTTCAGCATTAATCTGCATCTACCAATCTTTTTTGACCATTGCAAAACCCTATCTAGATCGTCTAGAAGTAACAATGAGTCTTTTTCCGTGTTTATTCCCTTCCGATTTTTGTATCATCGGCAAATTTGCAAATATTGCTGCTCAGACCAGAATCTAAATCATTTAAACAAATTATACATAACAGAGGTCCCAGGACAGTCTTGAGGCACTCCACTTACAACATTTTCCCACTCTGACTTAACCCGCATTTACACTAACTCTGTTTCCCTTGGTATAGTTTTCCCTAATCCATCTTAATATAGCATCCCCAATACCATGCGCCTTTATCTTTTTAATGTCTTTCATGTGGCACTGTATCATAAGCTTTGCTAAAATCAAGATACACAACTTCACAAACCTTACCACTATCAACTGTGTCAACTATGCTGGAATAAAACTTTCGCCAGAAAAGACGTTAGGCTAATTGGCGAATAGTTTGACGCAAGTGATCTATCTCCTTCATATTTATTGGTCCCACATTAGCAACCTTCCACGACTCTTTTACTCTGCCTGACTCTAATGATTTATTAATATGGTAGACAGTGGCTCGTAAAGCTCCTCTTTGCATTCTTAAGCACCCTGGCAAACACTTCGTCCGGCCCTGGGATTTGTTTGGTTTGAGTTTCAATATTTGTTTAATAACATCCTCCCTGGAAACTGCTAAACTAGTCAACCTGTCCTCGTCACCCATCCACATACACTTGTTTGGCTAAAGTCATAGTGTTAAGTTCCTCTTTAGTAAATACAGAGAACAAATATTACAAATACTATTCATCTCTTCTTCATTATCCGTTATCTGACCTGTCTCAGTTGTTAATGGACCTATCCTTTCTCTAATCTTTGTTCGATATAACTGAAAAAACCTTTAGGATTTGTCTTTGCTTGCCCTGCTATGCGAACTTCATAGTTTCTTTTTGCCCTCTTTATCTCTTTTTTAACGTTTCTAACAGTTGTACGAATTCTTGTTCTAATTGACTTCCCCATTTTTCATCCTTTTGTTCCAAGCTCCCTTTCTACCTATAAGGTTTTTTCAGATACTTTGTTATCCATTTCGGGTCATAGTATGTGATCTATTCATTTTGTAAGGTATACTACGTTCATAGAATATGACATACTGAATTATAGTAAGGTATACTATACTTCAGCCCCCACACACAGTAGGCTGCTGCTTCAGCCCCCACCCATATAGGCTGCTGCTTCAGCCCCACCCATATAGCTGCTGCTTCAGCCCCCCCCCACACGTAGGCTGCTGCGTGCCCCCATCTATAGTAACTGCTGCTTCAGTCCCCACCCATAGTAGGCTGCTGCTTCAGCCCCACCCATATAGGCTGCTGCTTCAGCCCCCACCCATAGAGCTGCGCTTCAGCCCCCACCCATAGTAGGCTGCTGCTTCAGCCCCCCACACAGTAGGCTGCTGCTTCAGCCCCCACCAATATAGGCTGCTGCTTCAGCCCCCACACATAGTAGGCTGCTGCTTCAGCCCCCACCCATAGTAGGCTGCTGCTTCAGCCCCCACCCATAGTAGGCTGCTGCTTCAGCCCCCACCCACAGTAGGCTGCTGCTTCAGCCCCCCCCCCATAGTAGCTGCTGCTTCACCCCCACACATAGTAGGCTGCTGCTTCAGCCCCCACCCATAGTAGCTGCTGCTTCAGCCCCCACCCATAGTAGGCTGCTGCTTCAGGCCCCACCCATAGTAGGCTGCTGCTTCAGCCCCCACCCATATAGGCTGCTGCTTCAGGCCCCACCCATAGTAGGCTGCTGCTTCAGGCCCCCACCATAGTAGGCTGCTGCTTCAGCCCCCCCCATAGTAGGCTGCTGCTTCAGCCCCACCCACAGTAGGCTGCTGCTTCAGCCCCCACCCATAGTAGGCTGCTGCTTCAGCCCCCACCCATAGTAGGCTGCTGCTTCAGCCCCCACCCTAGTAGGCTGCTGCTTCACCCCCACCCATAGTAGGCTGCTGCTTCAGGCCCCACCCAGTAGGCTGCTGCTTCAGGCCCCACCCATAGTAGCTGCTGCTCAGCCCCCACCCATAGTAGGCTGCTGCTTCAGGCCCCACCCACAGTAGGCTGTGCTTCACCCCCACCCATAGTAGGCTGCTGCTTCAGCCCCCACCCATAGTAGGCTGCTGCTTCAGCCTCCACCCAAGTAGGCTGCTGCTTCAGGCCCCACCCATAGTAGGCTGCTGCTTCAGCCCCCACCCATAGTAGGCTGCTGCTTCAGCCCCCACCCATAGTAGGCTGCTGCTTCAGCCCCCACCCATAGTAGGCTGCTGCTTCAGCCCCCACCCATAGTAGGCTGCTGCTTCAGCCCCCACCCATAGTAGGCTACTGCTTCAGCCCCCACCCATAGTAGGCTGCTGCTTCAGCCCCCACCCATAGTAGGCTGCTGCTTCAGCCCCACCCATAGTAGGCTGCTGCTTCAGCCCCCACCCATAGTAGGCTGCTGCTTCAGCCTCCACCCATAGTAGGCTGCTGCTTCTAAATACTTCTGCCCAATCATAGCAGGCTACTGCTTTTAAATGCTTCAGCACCAACTATAGCCGGTGGTTAGTTCCATTAGAGGCCCTGTGCAATCCCGCCAAACACACACCGATACTACGACGTTGGTACAACGTTCGAACAAGTTTTAACACCTCCTAACCAGCTAAAACAACCAATATAACAAGTTGTAACAACGTTCTAATACGTCATAAACACGTTAAGCCAAGATGTAACAACTTTATTACAAGTTGTAACAAGCGGAAAATAGAGACAGTTTCGGTTTGTGTTTCCAGGGATGTCACCCAGTGCAGGGTTGAGCATTTGTTTGATGTGTTTGTGATGTGTTTGGGTTTTAGTCCTGTGAATCTACCTGCTGATCCTGTTGGGAAGGACAAGGCTGCTCTATGGACCACAGATTCGGCCCACCCATGGAGGTTCTCCTCCAGTAGCCCACACTTGTAGAATGTTGACCTCAAGTGGAGCCCTGTGTGGGTGTTTGTCTCTTAGGGCTTGAGCTGTAGTGGCATTTTTGTCAGCAACTGAGTCCTCACTAGTGATGACTTATCGCACCTAAGTGTTTCCTTTTTCTATTTTCTTGGTGAGTGATGCTCTGATTTTCTATGTCTCGGATACGCCACTGCTGCTCTTCCTGCCGTGGGAGGTCTCGTGCGAGTGGGATGCCGCACCTGGTTGCCTCCCTGGGAAAATGACATTGATGCTGAAGTCGCACCGTCCCCAGCCTCGCCACCGTCCCCGCCCCTCGCCACCATCCCCAGCCCCTCACCACCGTCCCCAGCCCCTCGCCACCTCCCCATCCCTCGCCACCATCCCCCCCCTCACCACCTCCCCAGCCCCTCGCCACCGTCCTCCCATCGCCACCGTCCCCAGCCCCTCGCCACCGTCCCTAGCCCATCGCCACCGTCCCCAGCCCCTCGCCCCCGTTCCACCCCTCGCCACCGTCCCCAGCCCCTCGCCACCGTCCCCGCCCCCCTCACCACCGTCCCCAGCCCCTCGCCACCGTCCCCAGCCCCTCGCCACCGTCCCTAGCCCATCGCCACCGTCCCCAGCCCCTCGCCACCGTCCCAGCCCCTCGCCCACTCCAGCCCCTCGCCACCGTCCCAGCCCCTCGCCACTATCCCCAGCCCTCCACCGTCCCCAGCCCCTCGCCACGTCCCCAGCCCCTCGCCACCGTCCCCAGCCCTCGCCACCGCCCCCGCCCCTCGCCACTATCCAGCCCCTCCCACCGTCCCCAGCCCCTCGCCACCGTCCCCAGCCTCGCCACCGTCCCCAGCCATCGCTAGTGGACAAGTGACGTCATCAGCTCGCTAATCTTATCTTCCCTGAATAAGTCAGGTAACTGAAATAGCACATTTAACCCATTTTCCTAATGTTTCCCATTTTCAAAGTTCATGTTATAGATAAGATAGCATATTAAACATAAGAAATGAAATTGCAAAAGGCCTTTTACTGGATCTCCTATTTATTTCCACTCTATGTCAACCAAAACATGAACTGACGCTATTAGATAAAGTGCAGTAGGTCTATACCCAAATAATACCCCTTTCTTCTCCATTTATAGGCGTCAATAATGTAGCTCTATTAATAATCAGAAGGTCCTATTTATTCCTATTACTTATCAAGAAGCTTTATACTTATAGTGTCTGGCAAAGGATCGTTTATTGAGCATAGGAATGAATCCATTCAAATGAAACAAAGGGGAGCAACACAGTGCATGAACTAATGTGCATTTTAGAGTTCGCCCACGGTTACCTGTATTTACCCAGGTCTTTTCCTAAAGCTACAACCTATGCAATTTATTCCTGTTCTGTCTCATGTTGATACGTTTAATTGGCTATTAATATCCCCCTTCACTATGACCATTCAGTCACACATCTATCATGTCACCTCTATTTCTTTGCCTTTACAGAAAATGTAATTTAAGCTTTGTCAATCTTTCTTCAAGGATTGCTTATCGAAGATGGGCAATTAAAAAATGAAAAACTGCTATCAGTCATTTATATGAAAACAGAGCCCCCCCCCCCCAAGACATGGTGATTTCAATGCGAGTTTAGTAGTAATGCAATATTGTTGCTAACCGTATACCCGTTGTACATTCGCTCAAAACATGCCTCCCACACCTTACTGTAGTATATAACAAGTCAAAATACTCATTCAGTAAAAGTAAGCACTCATGTTTTGAAATAAGGCCTTCTGCAGTTATACCTTCTTTCTGACGTCATCATCCCTAATACGGTGCGAGGCATCAATGAGCTCAAAGCTTCCAGCCGACATGGTAAATGTGGATCCTAAGAGGTTCACACATTAGTGCGAACTCTTAATCACTCCCAATACCTCAACTGTACTCTGTGACATCACAGGAGATATTCAGCTACATTGGCTCGTATTTTCGCTCACTGCTCATGTTTTCTTTTATTCATTTCATAAACCCTATCAAACCATCCTAACCTAACTTATTATATGACAAACAAATACATTCTACAGACCAGTTGTTGTTGTTAAGCGACATCACGAAAAGCGACCTCAGTATAGGGATAGGTATTATTAGCATTAGCAGGTAAGTGTTAAGGAAACACAGCACCTGACTGTTCAACTATATATGACGTCACCAGATGGCCAATGCGGCCTTTAGCGTCCTACCTGCATAAGTACTGTTTTTTAATTTATTATTAAAAATGGCTGGACTAACCATCCCCCCACATAACCTAACCTAATCAGAGGTTTAAGAATATACATTTTAGTCAACCACAACTGTAATCATTATTCAGTGATAAGTTCAAAAGTATAACAGCACCCAAATGTCGTACTGCAATTTAAGCGAATCGTACATCCGGCAGCAGGCGAGCTGTCCTTATAAGGACCTCCCCAGCCCAAAGGGCAGTCAAACTCAAGCTTCGTATGCTAACACTCTGAACTAGCTCCAGCATTGGTGCATTAAACAACTCGCTGTCTCGTATCTATCAACTCAACCATATATATTTGTGAACTTTGCAAGGCTCCTAAACTAGGACCATTCCACCTGTGCCAGCGAGATGTGCTGAATGTAGGATAACCTTCACCGCCAGTCCTCGGCATCAGTGTGTTATTTACTGTATGCAATATTCAGAGATATCTCGTGGACATTATGATAAGATTTATCCCTCGTGCTCCAAAATGATTTGTGCTACCCGTAAGTATCCTTGTGGTTATAACATCTGTTACGAGTCATAGTGTATTTATAGATACTATAGAAACTTGTTCAATAGCAGCTAAATTTATATACGAATTATTATTTACAATTAGCTGTAGAGCTATACATCTATGCAGCATTTCTTAAAAATATATATGTTTAACTATATAAATTAATTTAAATCTACAGGTCGCCACCCCGATGCATGTCCATTTTGCATGTATCTAGATGACCCTGAATCTGATACTAGTTCTGATTCAGAGCACTCGGATGCATCATCGCACCAAAGCGTCTGATATGAAAGTAAGGCAATTACACTATTCTGCAATGCCATTCCCAATTCTCGTCAGATATATTTATGTCAGGTAGTGGAGGTGGAGGAAGAATATCCTCGTCGAGAAGGTGGTGAAGAGAAACAGGGAAAGTTCTAATTGTAAGTAACATCTGCAATAATTATTACAGGGTGTCTCAAAAAAGTATTATTATTTGCATATTTCAATAACAACATTAATATTATTAAACCTCCTATATTTAATTTTATCAAAAAACATCATTCTTGTTTCTTATAGATTCGCAACTGGAGGACAGTGACGACTCCTTGCATTTGGTTTGGGAAGCAGATTCCGATATGGAAGGCAGCCAGCCTATCGCCAATTCTCCCCCACCACCTCAGGAACAGCGGCAACAGCAGGTAGATGTTGTACTCCTCCTCTACCAGAAGTACTAGAAGTGATTAATAATTTCAATGGGGGTTACATACGACATTCATATAGCATCCCAGATTATGATCAAGGAGATCCTGCCCATTATTTAACTATATATCGCGATTATTTTATTCGGCAAATAGAATCCTAATTTGATGCCGTTCACCCCAATTTCCCTCCTGCCCTTTTAATTTACCCAGATTTTTCTTTTAATTTACAATGGCTTAATCAAGAAAATGAACCTGATTTTGAGGGAGAGTTGCCCATAAGGGCTGAACAACGCACTGTATCTGGGCATGAGGCTACAAGTTAGACATTACTCACTATGTCTCGTTATCTAGTTTTGCATGGGACGCTTTCTTGTTTAAGAGTCAAGTTGTCTTGGACTCTATTTCTGATCCCCATTTGTACGATGTATTTTGTAGAAATCTAAGAGGCGGATTTACCTCTGTTGTATGACAACACACAAGTGTAGAAAATGAGCATATGGGTTGTGAGGAAATGTAGAATCTCCTCAGCTAGTTTTCCTAGTTTCTAGAATAGGCTAGTCGCTCTAGGGACTCTAGAAACTGAAGCTTTCAAAATTTTCATATACTTGTTGGGTGTCATATGAAAGCTTATGTTAAATGCTGTCAGTTAAAACTAATTAGAGGTCGGTGATGGCTCTGTAGAGAGAATTACAGAAATTTTCCTGTTCTGTGAAACAGAGAGATTTGAGAGTGAAGGTGGGGGGAGGTAGGTCTCCAAAACCGTTAGAGGTGGAGGGGGGAAAGTGGGGCGAACGCTGCCTCCCCCCCACCAAGTGAGACAACAGCCACTGTCTTCAGGCCTACCCCTCCCTGTGACGTCACGCCACGCCACCAGGCGAGGGGCGTCTGTGATTGGTCTAGGCACCCCTGCTCCTATGCCGAGTTTTGGCGCCAAGAGCTGTTATTGGAAGCGGCATGAGGAACAGTGCCGGCTTCCTGCTGATTGGTCAAGACAAGGTAGGGGGAGTAATATGGGGATGTGAGTCTCTCTAGCCCGCCAAGAGAGCAGTTTGAATTGGGCAGCAAGGGTGTGAAGAGTGTCCAGGTGGGGGTGGCGGGCCTGCCACCCCCACCACCGTTATCGCTCCTGTCGTTCAGTTTACTCATGTTGCATGGCACTCCAGCCACCATGGGTGTGTCGAAGCCCAAATTCGCGAGAAACTGGGACCGATAAATGCAGGACAGCCTCAGAGACAGTGATCACCCATGGGGCAGCTATCAGAGACCCATGGGGTAGGTGACGCGGCCAGTGTCACCCTTGTCACCCCAGTGTAAGAGCGAGTCATGCTCTAGTTGGTTGGGGTTTAGTGGTGATTCCCCATCCACATGTGTGTATGCCCCAGGCGCCACGTGGCCACCCCCTGGCCACCGTCCGGCCCGGCCGGCCCAAGCCACCCACCCACCTTACCCGCGCGCGAGCAGCCCGGGGGGGGTGGGGTGCTGTGACGTCACGCGCAACCCGTGGCCACCCTCCTGAAGGCCATGCGGTGGCCACATGTTGGGCCACCACCTTTGGCCACCCCTTGGCCACATTCCCAGGACAGCCTAAGGCCACATCTTGTCGACGCACGAGGAGCAAGCTAAGTGTTGACAGCCAGGTGGTAAGGACCTGGGAAATGAGAAAATTGTGTGGAAGGAAACGTGAGTACTTTACAGTGTATAACAGGGTCTCAGTATTAAGAGAATAAGAGAAAAGTTGTGTGGGCCCTAGTCCGGCCAGGCTAGGGAAGCAGCTGAGACACCTGTCTGTGGCACGCCCAGGTGACTGT
>WNGS01004511.1:4057246-4067877 GCA_020271785.1 Procambarus virginalis
GGTTCCCGGTAATACAATTGGGTTAGTTCTCTACTCACAATTCTCGAACTCGAGAATTCCGAGTTCGAGTCCCTGGTGGCATAGAAATGGTTGGGTGTGTTCCTTTCACCTAATGCTTGTCCACCTAACAGTAAATAGACATCAATAATCACCAAGTACACGACAATAAGCATCATGTACATGACCAATAACAGCCAGGTACATAACGAACACGACAACCAGTGTTGTGGTCGCTGAAACAAGGTTCCGTCCGACCACAGTGATTACACAAACATAACTGCCTTGCCTCAGGAACACCAGACACTAGAGGCGTGCCACCAGGTTAATACTGGAACTCGATGAAGGAACATACGAAAGGTGATTAAAGGCCGTCGGCTTTTTCTAATTTAATTACTTAAAATACACTGACAATAATTAACACATTAACCTACTCTCTCTGGTTAAATCAGTTACCCATACAAAGTACACACTGAACCTTTCTGGTCACAGCCTAATCTCATAACCTCCGCCTAAGTCACTAATAACAAATCATCATTGTAACTCTCTACACCGGGTTAACCTCCCATACAATACTCATACACTGCAGACTCGAGTGGTCAAGATCACATCGTGTCCCAATATTTGGTCGGTTTTCACTTCGTTGTTTCCACAGACAGAGATAGAGGATAACTTGCTTGAACCGCGGCTACCACAACACTGCCCTCCAGCCTGTCATCGCTCCACAACTGCACCAGCATCCCAAGGAGGGTATACGAATCTGCCCGGTGATAGTGAAGTGAATCATGCTAGCGATAGTGATCAAGTAAATTCTCCCAGCACCAGTAGTGATGTGAGTGGTAATGTTGCAGCTGATGAGGGTACTTCACCTATCTCTACGGAACGTGAGTGTTAAATCTCCGTGGGGAATGGTGTTAGAGTAGTCATTGATCCCTCACTGACACCCCCACAAGATCATAATAAAACCTTGAGTTGGTTGCAGATAAAGCGTTTAAAAAACACCAACTGCTACTCAGGTTAAACGCATCCTAGCAAAAAGAGATATTCTCAGGACACACGGAACAAAGTTGCTTATGTTGTCCAAGTGTTATAATTACTAAAATGTTACCTTAATTCCCTTATACTAACCATGGCTCATCAAACAAAAACAATAAGTTTCTTTCTTGGAACATTCGAAGTGTTCATCTTCGGATAAATGACGTAATCTTGTATGATAAAATGAGAGATGGATGTGATCTGTTTACAGGAACCATATACGTCCACAACTATCAAGAAGGTCCCACCCAGGATACCTGGGTATATAGCATACAACAACGATATTGGAACTGGTTTACTCACGTATATTAAGAGTGGATTAATCTGTAAACTAATTAAAATTCACAGGAGTGATAGTATACATTATCAAAATTCAAATTAAAAACGGCAAATAGCCATTTCCTACTGTATAACATATATGGACGATGTAGTGTACTTAAAGCAGACCTGCTACCGAAACCTACAGGTCACACAGCTATGTTATGTATGGGTGACTTTATGCTCGTCACACTGCTCTTGGTGATGTTCAGTGTAACAATAA
Source organism: Procambarus virginalis (assembly GCA_020271785.1). Classification (NCBI taxonomy): domain Eukaryota; kingdom Metazoa; phylum Arthropoda; class Malacostraca; order Decapoda; family Cambaridae; genus Procambarus; species Procambarus virginalis. Next base: position 4,058,820 of record WNGS01004511.1, read on the forward strand.
TGGAAGGGTCTTCTTGAAATACCTTAATGATCATAATAATACTGTGTATGATACTGATAAACAGACCCATTTATTGGGAGGTAGGCTGGAGTATGTGATTGGGTACAGCCTAGCAGATAGTAACGTCAACGTTAGGCTCATCCCAGAACTAGTAAGTGATCATTTTGCAATGTATTGTGAATACAATGTGGCGGATATTAGGTCCAAAACTCATCCTAGAGTTAAAATTAACATTCCAGACAATCTTAAACAGCACTTAAAGGCGTATGTACATAAGTGGTACACTGGGTATACACCTATATCAGTGGATCACTTTTACAATGATCTTATTAGTATCATTACCAGTTATTATGATAACTGGGTTAAATCAAGGAAAAAAAACACTCGTTCTTCCTCATGGACAGAGGATCCTCTTATTATTGCAGAGCTAAAGTGCTTCAGCTGCTGACTGTTATAAACGAGACAAAACAGCTGACAATTTACTTGCATTCCTTAATGCCAACAGAGATTTTCGCGAGCTTAAGGGTCAAGTTAAGGACACATATTGGGAACAATTCCTACAAGGTATCAATAGAACTACAACATTATCGGAAATGTGGAACAAAATTAAAAACATTACCAAACCTTCAGCCCCAGTTCAGCTTCGTCATACTATGGCAGTATATGCAGACATGCTCTTAGCTCAATGGTCTAGTGTCTCACAAATTTCTTCCTTACCCCCAGATATACAGCAGCAATTAAAACATACCAACTTTAACAGAAACTTTAATATTGAAATAGCATGCTCCTCACCAGATTTAACAGATCAGTTGGCTATAACCCCTTTTGAATTAACATCAGCAGCCCGTGACAACTAACACCCAGGTACCTATTTTACTGCTAGGTAACAGGGGCATAGGGTTAAAGAAACTCTGCCCATTGTTTCTCGCCGGCGCCTGGGATCGAACCCAGGACCACAGGATCACGAGTCCAGCGTGCTGTCCGCTCGGCCGACCGGCTCCGCAAGCCCATTTTGCCAAGGAAATGGACACAAAGTATGATAATACCAATTCCTAAACCTAACTCTCAAAAATTCCGACCCATTTCCCTTACATTTTGTATGGGTAAAGTCTTGGAGAGAATTGTTCTCAATCGTGTCTTGTTTCAGGTCAAAGAAAAATTGGCTCCTAACCTATATGGGTTTATGTCCAAGTGTAGCGCCAAAACATGCTTTGCTGAATATTTTGTACACTCCCAGGATGGGACACAGGCAGCCTTTATTGACCTAAAGTCAGCTTTCGATGTAGCGAATGGCGAAATAATATTAGAGCAACTTGCTGAATTTGGAATCAAAGGAAATCAAAGTTGGATAAAGAGCTATCTATCCAACAGGCGTGCTAGTGTTCTATTTAAAGGAGTTAAAAGTACAAGAACAGATGCATTCGAACTAGGCACACCTCAAGGTGGTGTCCTAAACCCTATGCTCTTCAATATACTTATGCACAAACTTATCCATGACATACCTGTACATCCTACTGAAACTGTTACATGTTATGCTGATGATATTTGTATTATGGCACACAGTAAACCAAGGCTACAAGTGTTACTTGATGCATTCTCCAAGAAAGTAGTAGAATGTGGCCTCATAATCTCTGTTGATAAAACAAGGGTTCTTATTCCCCATTCTCTTCATGTTTACTATACTATTAATGGAGTGCCCGTGGAGACTTGTGAGTCTTATAAATATCTTGGAGTCGAGGTTAATGATACAAATCTCGTCAGCAACCTGCGCAAAAAACTTGTTAAGCGTCTTAAACCTCTCAAAACTCCTGTTGGCAAAGAATTTGGCATTAACATAAAATATGCTCGAAGTTTTTATATTGCTTTTATACGATCTGTTGTTGAGTATTATGCCTTGCATCTTCTTAATTTTTCTCCTAAACAATTACAAGGCCTAGATGAAGTACAGAATGATGCCATGCGCATCATCCTGGGTTGTCCTAGAACTGTCAGAATTGTTAACATGAGAAAGGAACTAAAATTACCTTCAATTTACGAAAGAATAGTTCTACTTAGTACTATGTTTTGCGCCAAAACTTTGAAAAATAATGGTCCCCCCAGCTCTATTCAAATTAAATTGAGATCCATTCTAAACAATTTTGACTGTTCCCTCAATCCGCCGCAAAAAGCTACTTACAGTGGGTGGCTCAGTTGTTGTGCCTATAATCTTCTGAAACTGAATGTGTCTCTTAACCCTGATAAAACTGTTCACTATATTCCCCCTTGGAAAGATGTGAAGGTCTCTCTGCATTATACCCCCATCAGTGTAAAACAAATGCATAACACTGAAATTTTGAGATGCATAACATTAGAAGTTATTGACAGTCATCTTCAAATTCTCAAACCGACTGAATCCTATACCTTTACTGATGGCTCTGTGCAGTTAGGCACTGGTAGAACAGGTTGTGCATGTGCAGTGTATAAAGGGAATGAAATGATCATGTCTAGTACACAGAGATTGAGCAACTGGGCAAGCACGACACAGACCGAGCTATTGGGCATTTATCTAGCCACTGAATACCTTAAGCTCAATGGTGGTGGAGTTATTTTCTGTGACTCTAAAAGTACTCTGCAGTCCTAAAATAACCCATCACAATGTATGTCGGAAGTAGCTTGTAATATTAAATGGAATGTAATTTTTGCCAATGATAATTCTCTTGTATAAAATTTGTGTGGATCCCATCCCATGTTGGAGTTGGAAAACATAACTTTGTAGATCGATTGGCCATTGAGGCTTACAGGAAAGAAAACATTGATTATGACTTTGGATTATCTAATGTAATTATTAGAAACATACAGATTAATTCAGATTTAGAAATTTCATACAAGAAATTAATACAGATTTAGAAGAACTAAGAAATGCCCAGAGACCAAAAAGCTGCAGTATTAAAAGTTATGACAAGGTTTGTAATAATAGGTATTTGTATGGTCAGCACAGTAACCGGACGAGACAATGTGATGTAGTCATTCCGCGAATTCGCCTTGGCTATAGACACATCTGGCAGATTAGTGAGGCTGAGCAACTGCCAGAATACCCAGATTGTAAACTCTGTGATAAAACTTTAATGCATTCACTCGAAAACTATATTGTTGAATGTGAAACCGTAAAGGACTTTAGACCTCTTGTACCACCAAATGTGCAACTATTTTTTTTGACTCAGGTGTTCTGGACGACATCCTAACAATTTATTCAAAATTTCCTTGTCCATTTTAAAGAATGAAGTACAATTTTTATTTAAATTACTTCTAAGCTGCATCACTTATGAACCCATCCCTGCCCTTGTGTGGCAATGCACAATAGAAGGTTGTTTTCACATATCCATACATTAAAACATTGATTGTAACCATGATATATATGTACTTCCGCCTACAGTTTAGACCAATTGCCTTATGTATGACCCTCTGTCGGGCGTGACAGTGAATACCAGCATTATCCTCACTTAAGACTTAATCGAAATCCTCAGATTAGGGAAAATTTTAATTATTTTTTTCAATAAAGATGTTAATAATAATAAAAGGAGGGTATAATCTGATTAATTGTAAATCTCCTTGTTCCCAAGACCGTGGGACAACCTTTGTGACCTCTTGGCTGGCACATTCGTTTGAGTGGGCTACAGTCTTAATATCTTTGACCTTGCCTCGACGTGTGACAAGTCTGAATATTAACATGAACTTCCAACCATCATTTGTTTGGCATTGTAGTGCTTGAATCACTAGTTCTTACGAGTGGGCTAGTATGCATAATCAGGCTAAAAAAGGAAGTTCTGTATTGGAATTGCTCACAAAAGTGACGTACTGTCCCGTTTTCTGTTATGGGTCCTCTGGCTTAGGCTATTAGGTTTTGAGAGGACTTTCAATTAACGGTTTTATTCACGTTTTGAATCCTTAGAACTTCCAACCCTCCTAACCAATCAAAGGACCCGTAACTTGTTATTTTGGAAAAAAAAAATACAAAATTTTTTATTTATTATTTTTTATTTTCATATTACGGTTTTTTTTTGGCCGTAGCGAATATGAACGAAAAGCGACGTAATTTGTAATAGGATGGCTTGATACATTTCACTCTTGTAAATTACAACACTAGTGTACATGACCATTAACCACCAGTGTACATATGACCATTAACCAACAGTGTACATGACCATTAACCACCAGTGTCGATGTCCATTAACCACCAGTGTACATGACCATTAACCACCAGTGTAGATGTCCATTAACCACCAGTGTACATGACCATTAACCAACAGTGTACATGTCCATTAACCACCAGTGTACATGACCATTAACCACCAGTGTAGATGTCCATTAACCACCAGTGTACATGACCATTAACCACCAGTGTACATGACCATTAACCACCAGTGTATATGTCCATTAACCACGAGTGTACATGACCATTAACGACCAGTGAACATGACCATTAACCATCAGTGTACATGACCATTAACCATCAGTGTACATGACCATTAACCACTAGTGTACATGACCATTAACCACCAGTGTACATGACCATTAACAATCAGTGTACATATCCATTAACCACCAGTGTACATGACCATTAACCATCAGTGTTCATGACCATTAACCACCAGTGTACATGACCATTAACAACCAGTGTATATGACCATTAACCACCAGTGTACATGACCATTTACCACCAGTGTACATGACCATTAACCACCAGTGTACATGACCATTAACCACCAGCGTACATGACCATTTACCACCAGTGTACATGACGATTAACCACCAGTGTACATGACCATTAGCCATCAGTGTACATGACCATTAACCACCAGTGTACATGATCATTAACCATCAGTGTACATGACCATTAACCAACAGTGTACATGACCATTAACCACCAGTGTACATGACCATTAACCAACAGTGTATATGACCATTAACCACCAGTGTACATGTCCATTAACAACCAGTGTACATGACCATTAACCACCAGTGTACATGAACATTAAACATCAGTGTATATGACCATTAACCATCAGTGAACTTGAACATTAACCACCAGTGAACATGAACATTAACCACCAGTGTACATGACCATTAACAACCAGTGTACATGACCATTAACCACCAGCTTACATGACCATTAACCACCAGGTTACATGACCATTAACCACCAGGTTACATGACCATTAACTACCAGGTTACATGATCATTAACCACCAGGTTACATGACCATTAACCACCAGTGTACATGACCATTAACCACCAGTGTAATTGACCATTAACCACCAGGTTACATGACCATTAACCACCAGTGTACATGATCATTAACCACCAGTGTACATGATCATTAACCACCAGTGTACGTGACCATTAACCACCAGTGTACATGACCATTAACCACCAGGTTACATGACCATTAACCACCAGCTTACATGACCATTAACCACCAGGTTACATGAATATTAACCACCAGGTTACATGACCATAAACCACTAGGTTACATGATCATTAACCACCAGGTTACATGACCATTAACCACCAGTGTACATGACCATTAACCACCAGTGTATATGTCCATTAACCGCCAGTGTACGTGACCATTAACCACCAGTGTACGTGACCATTAACCATCAGTGTACATGTCCATTAACAGCCAGTGTACATGACCATTAACCACCAGTGTACATGTCCATTAACACCAGTGTATATGACCATTAACCAACAGTGTATATGTCCATTAACCACCAGTGTACATGACCATTAACCACCAGTGTTCATGACCATTAACCACCAGTATACAACCATTAACCATCAGTGTACATGACCATTAACCACCAGTGTACATGTCCATTAACCACCAGTGTACATGACCATTAACCACCAGTGTACATGACCAATAACCACCAGTGTACATGACCATTAACCACCAGTGTACATGATCATTAACCACCAGTGTACATGACCATTAACCACCAGTGTACATGACCATTAACCACCAGTGAACATGAACATTAACCACCAGGTTACATGACCATTAACCACCAGTGAACTTGAACATTAACCACCAGTGTACATGACCTTAACCACCAGTGTACATGACCATTAACCACCAGTGTACATGACCATTAACCACCAGTGTACATGAACATTAACCACCAGTGTACATGACCATTAACCACCAGTGTACATGACCATTAACCATCAGTGAACATGAACATTAACCACCAGGTACATGACCATTAACCATCAGTGTACATGACCATTAACCACCAGTGTACATGACCATTAACCACCAGTGTACATGAACATTAACCACCAGGTTACATGAACATTAACCACCAGTGTACATGACCATTAACCACCAGTGTACATGAACATTAACCACCAGGTTACATGAACATTAACCACCAGTGTACATGACCATTAACCACCAGTGTACATGAACATTAACCACCAGTGTACATGACCATTAACCACCAGTGTACATGACCATTAACCACCAGTGTACATGACCATTAACCACCAGTGTACATGACCATTAACCACCAGGTTACATGACCATTAACCACCAGTGAACATAAACATTAACCACCAGTGTACATGACCATTAACCACCAGTGTACATGAGCATTAACCACCAGTGTACATGACCATTAACCACCAGTTACATGACCATTCACCATCAGTGAACTTAAACATTAACCACCAGTGTACATGACCATTAACCACCAGTGTACATGACCATTAACCACCAGTGTACATGACCATTAACCACCAGTGTACATGAACATTAACCACCAGGTTACATGAACATTAACCACCAGTGTACATGACCATTAACCACCAGTGTACATGACATTAACCACCAGTGTACATGACCATTACCACCAGTGTACATGACCATTAACCACCAGTGTACATGACCATTAACCACCAGTGTACATGACCATTAACCACCAGTGTACATGACCATTAACCACCAGTGTACATGACCATTAACCACCAGTGTACATGACCATTAACCACCAGTGTACATGACCATTAACCACCAGTGTACATGAACATTAACCACCAGTGTACATGACCATTAACCACCAGTGAACATGACCATTAACCACCAGTGTACATGACCATTAACCACCAGTGTACATGACCATTAACCACCAGTGTGCATGACCATTAACCACCAGTGTACATGACCATTAACCACCAGTGTACATGACCATTAACCACCTAGTTACATGATCATTAACCAGGTTACATGACCATTAACCACCAGGTTACATGATCATTAACCACCAGGTTACATGATCATTAACCACCAGTGTACATGACCATTAACCACCTGGTTACATGATCATTAACCAGTGTACATGACCATTAACCACCAGGTTACATGACCATTAACCACCAGGTTACATGACCATTAACCACCAGTGTACATGAACATTAACCACCAGTGTACATGACCATTAACCACCAGGTTACATGACCATTAACCATCAGTGAACTAAACATTAACCACCAGTGTACATGACCATTAACCACCAGTGTACATGACCATTAACCAGTGTACATGACCATTAACCACCAGTGTACATGAACATTAACCACCAGGTTACATGAACATTAACCACCAGTGTACATGACCATTAACCACCAGTGTACATGAACATTAACCACCAGTGTACATGACCATTAACCACCAGTGTACATGACCATTAACCACCAGTGTACATGACCATTAACCACCAGTGTACATGACCATTAACCACCAGTGTACATGACCATTAACCACCAGTGTACATGACCATTAACCACCAGTGTACATGACCATTAACCACCGGTGTACATGACCATTACCATCAGTGTACATGAACATTAACCACCAGTGTACATGACCATTAACCACCAGTGTACATGACCATTAACCACCAGTGTACAAGACCATTAACCACCAGTGTACATGACCATTAACCACCAGTGTACAGACCATTAACCACCAGTGTACATGACCATTAACCACCAGTGTACATGACCATTAACCACCAGTGTACATGACCATTAACCACCAGTGTACATGACCATTAACCACCAGTGTACATGACCATTAACCACCAGTGTACATGACCATTAACCACCAGTGTACAAGACCATTAACCACCAGTGTACATGACCATTAACCACCAGTGTGCATGACCATTAACCACAATGTACATGACCATTAACCACCAGTGTACATGACCATTAACCACCTAGTTACATGATCATTAACCAGGTTACATGACCATTAACCACCAGTTACATGATCATTAACCACCAGGTTACATGATCATTAACCACCAGTGTACATGACCATTAACCACCAGTGTACATGACCATTAACCACCAGTGTACATGACCATTAACCATCAGTGTACATGACCATTAACCACCAGGTTACATGAACATTAACCACCAGGTTACATGAACATTAACCACCAGTGTACATGACCATTAACCACCAGTGTACATGACCATTAACCACCAGTATACATGACCATTAACCACCAGTGTACATGCCATTAACCACAAGTGTACATGTCCATTAACCACCTGGTTACATGATCATTAACCTGTGTACATGACCATTAACCACCAGGTTACATGACCATTAACCACCAGGTTACATGACCATTAACCACCAGGTTACATGACCATTAACCACCAGGTTACATGATCATTAACCACCAGTGTACATGACCATTAACCACCAGTGAACATGACCATTAACCAACAGTGAACATGACCATTAACCAACAGTGAACATGACCATTAACCAACAGTGTACATGACCATTAACCACCAGGTTACATGACCATTAACCACCAGTTACATGACCATTAACCCCAGGTTACATGATCATTAACCACCAGGTTACATGACCATTAACCACCAGTGTACATGACCATTAACCACCAGTGTACATGACCATTAACCACCAGTGTACATGACCATTAACCCCCAGTGTACATGACCATTAACCATCAGTGTACATGACCATTAACCA
>WNGS01004511.1:4068877-4091496 GCA_020271785.1 Procambarus virginalis
GTCATGTAACCTGGTGGTTAATTATCATGAACACTGGTGGATAATGGTCATGAACACTGGTGGTTAATTATCATGAACACTGGTGGATAATGGTCATGAACACTGGTGGATAATGGTCATGTACACTGGTGGTTAATTATCATGAACACTGGTGGTTAATTATCATGAACACTGGTGGATAATGGTCATGTACACTGGTGGTTAATGTTCATGTACACTGATGGTGAATGGTCATGTACACTGGTGGTTAATGGTCATGTACACTGGTGGTTAATGGTCATGTACACTGGTGGATAATGGTCATGTACACTGGTGGATAATGGTCATGTACACTGGTGGTTAATTATCATGAACACTGGTGGTTAATGGTCATGTACACTGGTGGTTAATGTTCATGTACACTGATGGTGAATGGTCATGTACACTGGTGGTTAATGGTCATGTACACTGGTGGTTAATGTTCATGTACACTGGTGGTGAATGGTCATGTAACCTGGTGGTTAATGGTCATGTACACTGGTGGTTAATGGTCATGTACACTGGTGGTTAATGTTCATGTACACTGATGGTGAATGGTCATGTACACTGGTGGTTAATGGTCATGTACACTGGTGGTTAATGGTCATGTACACTGGTGGTTAATGGTCATGTACACTGATGGTGAATGGTCATGTAACCTGGTGGTTAATGGTCATGTACACTGATGGTGAATGGTCATGTAACCTGGTGGTTAATGGTCATGTACACTGATGGTGAATGGTCATGTAACCTGGTGGTTAATGGTCATGTACACTGGTGGTTAATGGTCATGTACACTGGTGGTTAATGGTCATGTACACTGGTGGTTAATGGTCATGTACACTGGTGGTTAATGTTCATGTACACTGGTGGTTAATGGTCATGTACACTGGTGGTTAATGGTCATGTACACTGGTGGTTAATGGTCATGTACACTGGTGGTTAATGTTCATGTACACTGATGGTGAATGGTCATGTACACTGGTGGTTAATGTTCATGTACACTGGTGGTTAATGATCATGAACACAAGTGGTTAATGGTCATGTTCACTGGTGGTTAATGGTCATGTTCACTGGTGGTTAATGGTCATGTTCACTGGTGGTTAATGGTCATGTACACTGGTGGTTAATGTTCATGTACACTGGTGGTTAATGGTCATGTACACTGGTGGTTAATGGCCATGTAGACTGATGGTGAATGGTCATGTACACTGGTGGTTAATGGTCATGTACACTGGTGGTTAATGTTCATGTACACTGGTGGTGAATGGTCATGTAACCTGGTGGTTAATGGTCATGTACACTGGTGGTTAATGGTCATGTACACTGGTGGTTAATGTTCATGTACACTGATGGTGAATGGTCATGTAACCTGGTGGTTAATGGTCATGTACACTGGTGGTTAATGGTCATGTACACTGGTGGTTAATGTTCATGTACACTGATGGTGAATGGTCATGTAACCTGGTGGTTAATGGTCATGTACACTGGTGGTTAATGGTCATGTACACTGGTGGTTAATGGTCATGTACACTGGTGGTTAATGGACATGTACACTGGTGGTTAATGGTCATGTACACTGGTGGTTAATGGTCATGTACACTGGTTGTTAATGGACATGTACACTGGTGGTTAATGGACATGTACACTGGTGGTTAATGGTCATGTACACTGGCTGTTAATGGACATGTACACTGATGGTTAATCGTCCTGTACACTGATGGTTAATGGTCACGTACACTGGCGGTTAATGGACATATACACTGGTGGTTAATGGTCATGTACACTGGTGGTTTATGGTCATGTAACCTGGTGGTTAATGGTCATGTACACTGGTGGTTAATGGTCATGTAACCTGGTGGTTAATGGTCATGTAACCTGGTGGTTAATGATCATGTACACTGGTGGTTAATGGTCATGTAACCTGGTGGTTAATGGTCATGTACACTGGTGGTTAATGGTCATGTAACCTGGTGGTTAATGGTCATGTACACTGGTGGTTAATGGTCATGTAACCTGGTGGTTAATGATCATGTACACTGGTGGTTAATGGTCATGTAACCTGGTGGTTAATGGTCAATTACACTGGTGGTTAATGGTCATGTACACTGGTGGTTAATGGTCATGTAACCTGGTGGTTAATGATCATGTAACCTGGTGGTTAATGGTCATGTAACCTGGTGGTTAATGGTCATGTACACTGGTTGTTAATGGTCATGTACACTGGTTGTTAATGGTCATGTACACTGGTGGTTAATGTTCATGTTCACTGGTGGTTAATGTTCAAGTTCACTGATGGTTAATGGTCATATACACTGATGTTTAATGGTCATGTACACTGGTGGTTAATGGTCATGTACACTGGTGGTTAATGGTCATGTACACTGGTGGTTAATGGTCATGTACACTGGTGGTTAATGGTCATGTACACTGGTGGTAAATGGTCATGTACACTGGTGGTTAATGGTCATATACACTGGTTGTTAATGGTCATGTACACTGGTGGTTAATGGATATGTACACTGATTGTTAATAGTCATGTACACTGGTGGTTAATGGTCATGTACACTAGTGGTTAATGGTCATGTACACTGATGGTTAATGGTCATGTACACTGATGGTTAATGGTCATGTACACTGGTCGTTAATGGTCATGTACACTCGTGGTTAATGGACATGTACACTGGTGGTTAATGGTCATGTACACTGGTGGTTAATGGACATCTACACTGGTGGTTAATGGTCATGTACACTGGTGGTTAATGGACATGTACACTGTTGGTTAATGGTCATGTACACTGGTGGTTAATGGACATGTACACTGTTGGTTAATGGTCATGTACACTGGTGGTTAATGGACATCTACACTGGTGGTTAATGGTCATGTACACTGGTGGTTAATGGACATCTACACTGGTGGTTAATGGTCATGTACACTGGTGGTTAATGGACATCTACACTGGTGGTTAATGGTCATCTACACTGTTGGTTAATGGTCATGTACACTGGTGGTTAATGGTCATGTACACTAGTGTTGTAATTTACAAGAGTGAAATGTATCAAGCCATCCTATTACAAATTACGTCGCTTTTCGTTCATATTCGCTACGGCCAAAAAAAAACGTAATATGAAAATAAAAAATAATAAATAAAATATTTTGTATTTTTTTCCAAAATAACAAGTTACGGGTCCTTTGATTGGTTAGGAGGGCTGGAAGTTCTAAGGATTCAAAACGTGAATAAAACCGTTAATTGAAAGTCCTCTCAAACCTAATAGCCTAAGCCAGAGGACCCATAACAGAAAACGGGACAGTACGTCACTTTTGTGAGCAATTCCAATAAAGAACTTCCTTTTTTAGCCTGATTATGCATACTAGCCCACTCGTAAGAACTAGTGATTCAAGCACTACAATGCCAAACAAATGATGGTTGGAAATTCATGTTAATATTCAGACTTGTCACACGTCGAGGCAAGGTCAAAGATATTAAGACTGTAGCCCACTCAAACGAATGTGCCAGCCAAGAGGTCACAAAGGTTGTCCCACGGTCTTGGGAACAAGGAGATTTACAATTAATCAGATTATACCCTCCTTTTATTATTATTAACATCTTTATTGAAAAAAATAATTAAAATTTTCCCTAATCTGAGGATTTCGATTAAGTCTTAAGTGAGGATAATGCTGGTATTCACTGTCACGCCCGACAGAGGGTCATACATAAGGCAATTGGTCTAAACTGTAGGCGGAAGTACATATATATCATGGTTACAATCAATGTTTTAATGTATGGATATGTGAAAACAACCTTCTATTGTGCATTGCCACACAAGGGCAGGGATGGGTTCATAAGTGATGCAGCATAGAAGTAATTTAAATAAAAATTGTACTTCATTCTTTAAAATGGACAAGGAAATTTTGAATAAATTGTTAGGATGTCGTCCAGAACACCTGAGTCAAAAAAAATAGTTGCACATTTGGTGGTACAAGAGGTCTAAAGTCCTTTACGGTTTCACATTCAACAATATAGTTTTCGAGTGAATGCATTAAAGTTTTATCACAGAGTTTACAATCTGGGTATTCTGGCAGTTGCTCAGCCTCACTAATCTGCCAGATGTGTCTATAGCCAAGGCGAATTCGCGGAATGACTACATCACATTGTCTCGTCCGGTTACTGTGCTGACCATACAAATACCTATTATTACAAACCTTGTCATAACTTTTAATACTGCAGCTTTTTGGTCTCTGGGCATTTCTTAGTTCTTCTAAATCTGTATTAATTTCTTGTATGAAATTTCTAAATCTGAATTAATCTGTATGTTTCTAATAATTACATTAGATAATCCAAAGTCATAATCAATGTTTTCTTTCCTGTAAGCCTCAATGGCCAATCGATCTACAAAGTTATGTTTTCCAACTCCAACATGGGATGGGATCCACACAAATTTTATACAAGAGAATTATCATTGGCAAAAATTACATTCCATTTAATATTACAAGCTACTTCCGACATACATTGTGATGGGTTATTTTAGGACTGCAGAGCACTTTTAGAGTCACAGAAAATAACTCCACCACCATTGAGCTTAAGGTATTCAGTGGCTAGATAAATGCCCAATAGCTCGGTCTGTGTCGTGCTTGCCCAGTTGCTCAATCTCTGTGTACTAGACATGATCATTTCATTCCCTTTATACACTGCACATGCACAACCTGTTCTACCAGTGCCTAACTGCACAGAGCCATCAGTAAAGGTATAGGATTCAGTCGGTTTGAGAATTTGAAGATGACTGTCAATAACTTCTAATGTTACGCATCTCAAAATTTCAGTGTTATGCATTTGTTTTACACTGATGGGGGTATAATGCAGAGAGACCTTCACATCTTTCCAAGGGGGAATATAGTGAACAGTTTTATCAGGGTTAAGAGACACATTCAGTTTCAGAAGATTATAGGCACAACAACTGAGCCACACACTGTAAGTAGCTTTTTGCGGCGGATTGAGGGAACAGTCAAAATTGTTTAGAATGGATCTCAATTTAATTTGAATAGAGCTGGGGGGACCATTATTTTTCAAAGTTTTGGCGCAAAACATAGTACTAAGTAGAACTATTTTTTCGTAAATTGAAGGCAATTTTAGTTCCTTTCTCATGTTAACAATTCTGACAGTTCTAGGACAACCCAGGATGAAGCGCATGGCATCATTCTGTACTTCATCTAGGCCTTGTAATTGTTTAGGAGAAAAATTAAGAAGATGCAAGGCATAATACTCAACAACAGATCGTATAAAAGCAATATAAAAACTTCGAGCATATTTTATGTTAATGCCAAATCCTTTGCCAACAGGAGTTTTGAGAGGTTTAAGACGCTTAACAAGTTTTTTGCGCAGGTTGCTGACGAGATTTGTATCATTAACCTCGACTCCAAGATATTTAAACTCACAAGTCTCCACGGGCACTCCATTAATAGTATAGTAAACATGAAGAGAATGGGGAATAAGAACCCTTGTTTTATCAACAGAGATTATGAGGCCACATTCTACTACTTTCTTGGAGAATGCATCAAGTAACACTTGTAGCCTTGGTTTACTGTGTGCCATAATACAAATATCATCAGCATAACATGTAACAGTTTCAGTAGGATGTACAGGTATGTCATGGATAAGTTTGTGCATAAGTATATTGAAGAGCATAGGGTTTAGGACACCACCTTGAGGTGTGCCTAGTTCGAATGCATCTGTTCTTGTACTTTTAACTCCTTTAAATAGAACACTAGCACGCCTGTTGGATAGATAGCTCTTTATCCAACTTTGATTTCCTTTGATTCCAAATTCAGCAAGTTGCTCTAATATTATTTCGCCATTCGCTACATCGAAAGCTGACTTTAGGTCAATAAAGGCTGCCTGTGTCCCATCCTGGGAGTGTACAAAATATTCAGCAAAGCATGTTTTGGCGCTACACTTGGACATAAACCCATATAGGTTAGGAGCCAATTTTTCTTTGACCTGAAACAAGACACGATTGAGAACAATTCTCTCCAAGACTTTACCCATACAAGATGTAAGGGAAATGGGTCGGAATTTTTGAGAGTTAGGTTTAGGAATTGGTATTATGATACTTTGTGTCCATTTCCTTGGCAAAATGGGCTTGCGGAGCCGGTCGGCCGAGCGGACAGCACGCTGGACTCGTGATCCTGTGGTCCTGGGTTCGATCCCAGGCGCCGGCGAGAAACAATGGGCAGAGTTTCTTTCACCCTATGCCCCTGTTACCTAGCACTAAAATAGGTACCTGGGTGTTAGTTGTCACGGGCTGCTGATGTTAATTCAAAGGGGGTTATAGCCAACTGATCTGTTAAATCTGGTGAGGAGCATGCTATTTCAATATTAAAGTTTCTGTTAAAGTTGGTATGTTTTAAATGCTGCTGTATATCTGGGGGTAAGGAAGAAATTTGTGAGACACTAGACCATTGAGCTAAGAGCATGTCTGCATATACTGCCATAGTATGATGAAGCTGAACTGGGGCTGAAGGTTTGGTAATGTTTTTAATTTTGTTCCACATTTCCGATAATGTTGTAGTTTTATTGATACCTTGTAGGAATTGTTCCCAATATGTGTCCTTAACTTGACCCTTAAGCTCGCGAAAATCTCTGTTGGCATTAAGGAATGCAAGTAAATTGTCAGCTGTTTTGTCTCGTTTATAACAGTCAGCAGCTGAAGCACTTTAGCTCTGCAATAATAAGAGGATCCTCTGTCCATGAGGAAGAACGAGTGTTTTTTTTCCTTGATTTAACCCAGTTATCATAATAACTGGTAATGATACTAATAAGATCATTGTAAAAGTGATCCACTGATATAGGTGTATACCCAGTGTACCACTTATGTACATAAGCCTTTAAGTGCTGTTTAAGATTGTCTGGAATGTTAATTTTAACTCTAGGATGAGTATTGGACCTAATATCCGCCACATTGTATTCACAATACATTGCAAAATGATCACTTACTAGTTCTGGATGAGCCTAACGTTGACGTTACTATCTGCTAGGCTGTACCCAATCACATACTCCAGCCTACCTCCCAATAAATGGGTCTGTTTATCAGTATCATACACAGTATTATTATGATCATTAAGGTATATCAAGAAGACCCTTCCATTATTGTTACACTGAACATCACCAAGAGCAGTGTGACGAGCATTAAAGTCACCCATACATAACATAGCTGTGTGACCTGTAGGTTTCGGTAGCAGGTTTGCATTAAGTACACTACATCGTCCATATATGTTATACAGTAGGAAATGGCTATTTGCCGTTTTTAATTTGAATTTTTGATAATGAATACTATCACTCCTGTGAATTTTAATTAGTTTACAGATTAATCCACTCTTAATATACGTGAGTAAACCAGTTCCAATATCGTTGTTGTATGCTATATACCCAGGTATCCTGGGTGGGACCTTCTTGATAGCTGTGGACGTATATGGTTCCTGTAAACAGATTACATCCATGTCTCTCATTTTATCATACAAGATTACGTCATTTATCCGATGATGAACACTTCGAATGTTCCAAGAAAGAAACTTAATTGTTTTTGTTTGATGAGCCATGGTTAAGTATCAAGGGAATTAAGGTAACATTTTAGTAACATTTAAACACTTGGACAACATAAGCAACTTTGTTCCGTGTGTCCTGAGTAATATCTCTTTTTGCGTAGGATGCGTTTAACCTGAGTAGCAGTTGGTGTTTTTTAAACGCTTTATCTGCAACCAACTCAAGGGTTTTATTATGATCTTGTGGGGGTGTCAGTGAGGGATCAATGACTACTCTAACACCATTCCCACGGAGATTTAACACTCACGTTCCGTAGAGATAGGTGAAGTACCCTCATCAGCTGCAACATTACCACTCACATCACTACTGGTGCTGGGAGAATTTACTTGATCACTATCGCTAGCATGATTCACTTCACTATCACCGGGCAGATTCGTATACCCTCCTTGGGATGCTGGTGCAGTTGTGGAGCGATGACAGGCTGGAGGGCAGTGTTGTGGTAGCCGCGGTTCAAGCAAGTTATCCTCTATCTCTGTCTGTGGCAACAACGAAGTGAAAACCGACCAAATATTGGGACACGATGTGATCTTGACCACGTTGAGTCTGCAGTGTATGAGTATTGTATAGGAGGTTAACCCGGTGTAGAGAGTTACAATGATGATTTGTTATTAGTGACTTAGGCGGAGGTTATGAGATTAGGCTGTGACCAGAAAGGTTCAGTGTGTTACTTTGTATGGGTAACTGATTTAACCAGAGAGAGTAGGTTAATGTGTTAATTATTGTCAGTGTATTTTAAGTAATTAAATTAGAAAAAGCCGACGGCCTTTAATCACCTTTCGTATGTTCCTTCATCGAGTTCCAGTATTAACCTGGTGGCACGCCTCTAGTGTCTGGTGTTCCTGAGGCAAGGCAGTTATTGTTGTGTAATCACTGTGGTCGGACGGAACCTGTGTTCAGCGACCACAACACTGGTTGTCGTTCGTTATGTACACTGGCTGTTATTGGTCATGTACATTGATGCTTATTGTCGTGTACATTGGTGATTATTGATGTCTATTTACTGTTAGGTGGACAAGGCATTAGGTGAAAGGGAACACACCCAACCATTTCTATGCCACCAGGGACTCGAACTCGGAATTCTCGAGTTCGAGAATTGTGAGTAGAGAACTAACCCAATTGTATTACCGGGAACCTCTTGTGAACCTTGGTAATCATAAAACTAAAATTACACAAAATGCTTAGGTTTGCTAAGAGAGTTAAGGCATGAGAACATGTTGAAGGAATTGGGCCTCACAACCATGGAGGAAAGAGAGTAAGATCGCAACATATAATATCCTGAGGGAAATGAGTAAGGTGAACAAAGACAACCTCATGGAGAAAAATGTAGCACAAATGGACACAAGTAATTATCAGGAGAATGCACCAGGAAACTAACAAGTGAAAGATACCAACATGAATGAGCAAAAAACAAAAAATGCCAGGAAATACTCGTACTTTGTAAGGGTAGTCAACAAGTAAAATACAATGAGAAAGGTTACGGAAGCCCCCTTCATCCACATCTTTCACGATAGGTTCGAGAAAAAAATTTAACGTCAAGATAGTTACAATGCAAGTGGTGCACAAACGCTAGTTGGAGGGTGGGGAGGGTGGGGACCTAGATCACATTTTCCAAGTCACTTTCATCCTTCACATCTTCCTCCAGGTCGTCTCACATGGTCTGCCTCCAGGTCGTCCCACATGGTCTGCCTCCAGGTCGTCCAACATGGTCTACCTCCAGGTCGTCCCACATGGTCTGCCTCCAGGTCGTCCCACATGGTCTGCCTCCAGGTCGTCCAACATGGTCTACCTCCAGGTCGTCATGGTCTGCCTCCAGGTCGTCCAACATGGTCTACCTCCAGGTCGTCCCACATGGTCTACCTCCAGGTCGTCCCACATGATCTGTCTCCAGGTCGTCCCACATGTTGTGTCTCCAGGTCGTCCCACATGTTGTGTCTCCAGGTCGTCCCACATGTTGTGTCTCCAGGTCGTCCCACATGTTGTGTCTCCAGGTCGTCCCACATGTTGTGCCTCCAGGTCGTCCCACATGTTGTGTCTCCAGGTCGTCCCACATGGTCTGCCTCCAGGTCGTCCCACATGTTGTGTCTCCAGGTCGTCCCACATGTTGTGTCTCCAGGTCGTCCCACATGGTCTGCCTCCAGGTCGTCCCAAATGATCTGTCTGCAGGTCGTCCCACATGTTGTGTCTCCAGGTCGTCCCACATGTTGTGTCTCCAGGTCGTCCCACATGGTCTGCCTCCAGGTCGTCCCACATGATCTGTCTCCAGGTCGTCCCACATGTTGTGTCTCCAGGTCGTCCCACATGTTGTGTCTCCAGGTCGTCCCACATGTTGTGTCTCCAGGTCGTCCCACATGGTCTGCCTCCAGGTCGTCCCACATGATCTGTCTCCAGGTCGTCCCACATGTTGTGTCTCCAGGTCGTCCCACATGTTGTGTCTCCAGGTCGTCCCACATGTTGTGCCTCCAGGTCGTCCCACATGTTGTGCCTCCAGGTCGTCCCACATGGTCTGCCTCCAGGTCGTCCAACATAGTCTACCTCCAGGTCGTCCCACATGGTCTACCTCCAGGTCGTCCCACATGTTGTGTCTCCAGGTCGTCCCACATGTTGTGTCTCCAGGTCGTCCCACATGTTGTGTCTCCAGGTCGTCCCATATGTTGTGTCTCCAGGTCGTCCCACACGAGCTATTCTCACACACTATGAGGACTGCCAAGCATCTCTGAAGGTTGTCCAGCTCGCACTCACGATGGACCTAACCTCTCCAGGCACTTTGAATTCAGCCTGTCCTCAGGATAGCTTCGATGAAAAACGAGGGACAGCCTCAGAGAAATTAATAAATATTAATGGGCTATCTTGAGATGATTTCGGGGCTTTAGTGTCCCCGCGGCCCGGTCTTCGACCAGGCCCCCACCCCCAGGAAGCAGCCCGTGACAGCTGACTAACTCCCCTCCCAGGTACCAATTTTACTGCTAGGTAACAGGGGCATAGGGTGAAAGAAGCTCTGCCCATTGTTTCTTGTCGGCGCCCGGGATCGAACCCGGGACCATAGGATCACAAGTCCAACGTGCTGTCCGCTCGGCCGACCGGCTCCCACATGCAGCAGTGTATTCAAAATTCTAATTTGTCTCAAATATGTTTTATTATTATATAACGTAATACGTTGTAGAGTTAGGCCTAGATTAGGTTAGGTTAGGTGGTTTGTGTTGGAAATTGTAGGTAGTTGCAGTATATGCATGAAGCATTTAAGAAGTTCCGTTCGATGAGAGAAAATGAACGAAGCACTGGTAGAGAAAAGTGCATACGTCGTCAGTTGTGTGTAAAGTGTTTTTCATACATAAGCAGGTTTGGCGAGTGAATTACTGAGCATTTATCTTTGTTGATGAGGATGGGTCCTGGGCTGAATTTCATTCAATCACTTGAATTTTTACTGTGGTCAATGGCTTCAAAATTGTTGTACATTTAGTGTGAGGACAAGATGGATTCTATTCCTGGTTTCCATGTGGATTCTCTTGTTATATCTAGTGTTTCTTAGAGAAGTTCGTCACTGTCAACTTGACATTGTCTCTTATTATTTATCCAATATGACTGTTCTTATCTCCAACCTTTGTAAGTTCTTCCTTTTTTTTTTAGCCGGTCCTTGTAAGTTTAAGTTTTACATTCACGGTGGCCATTTTGTTGTGAATCTCTGGGACTTCCCATTTCATTCTGGTTCACGAAGTGGGGTTTATATGCCGACACTGCATACTGAATGACTGGTCTTGAATATAAGGCTATATAAGTGGTCTTAAAGATGCCTGTTTTAGGATTCAAATGGCTATCCCTACTATGCATATTAATGTTACATATGTTACTCATGCTGATATATTAATATGTACTTCTGGCATAAGACTATACGATGCTGTGAAAAATATCTGATATTATAGATATGTAATTTATTTTCATATATCACGAAAGCTCCCGTAGCAACAATGCTTGCAAACGTAGCCAGGTGCAACATCATTAGTGTGAAAACAGTGATTGTAAGTATATCTACCAAACTTATTTTTTGGAAAACAAACTAGTGTTATAAAGCCATAACATTATCAATGAAATTAATTAGTAATGGTAATGTCGTCTCACAGACATAATAACATAGGATAATAACTCACACTTGCGAATATTTGAAATTTATGTAAGGAATTTACACGTAGTTTTTCGCACTAGTTTTTGAGTGCTTTATCAAGGTCTGAGTGTGTGATCAGGACGAGACTTATATCTTAACGTCTAATGAGGCTGCTATCCTGGGTCCAGTCCTCTTATCCTGCTTGACCCCTGACCAGCTTACCACTAATCCCGACTGGCAGGGTACGTGCAGTAATGCTTTCCACAGAAATATGATCATATAACCTTTCTATAATCCTGCTATTCTGGGAACTGGAGTTGGTATTAATCGAGGTGTTCCTCTGGATGCTAGCCAACGTAACCTTTCCATAACCCAAGGAGCGTGGCTAACACGAATGTTTTCATGCATCCATTTATCGAGATTTAAATGTAATTCACTCAGAATCATTTTCCTGGTTAAGATATCCTCAGAAATAAAGCTTTTGTTACCAACGAAAGTATTCAGAGTAATTATCAGAACCCCTTCCACTATGCTTCTAGTTCTTCCACTAACTAGAAGTCTGGATTAGAGGTGACCTGGTCAGGGGGTCAAGCAGGATAAGAGGACTGGACCCAGGATAGCAGCCTCATTAGACGTTGAGATACAAGTCTTGTCCTAATCACACACTCAGACTTTGATAAAGCACACAGGAGTGTGCAAAAACATTTGTGTAAATTCCTAACATAAATTTCACATATACGCAAGTGTGAGTTTTTATTCTAAAATTAATATTAATTCATGTACTTAGTTATTAGTTGAATTAAGTACATAATTTTTAAAGAAAGCCAGTAACTAAAATGTAACAAGTTGACAGCAGCTCGCTCCAGGAGAGGGAATTCTGCCACCAAATACAGGAGCTTCGAACACTCTTTATGTAGGACAGACGTAAATCACAGTATTTATGTTGGTAGGTAAGATTAGTATTTTAAAGGCACTACAGTCACCTTCTGTGGTTGATTGCTCAATAAATCACTGAACTATATGTTTAACTGATCTCTAACCTTGTCCACGGAGAACAGAAGAAAATTTATATATGCTGCTTAGCATTATAAATGAGTGGCCATATCTGTGGTAAAAAAAATACTGGGGAAGGATTTCATTATAAATAATACATATTGCTCAGTAGTGTCTTTCTATGTACCAGAATGTACTAAACTAATATTATAAAGAATTTTTCTTAGATGACTAGTGCATTTGGAAGTAGAAAATTTTGCATTCAGGCCCATTTATATACAAATTTTTAATATTTTGGCAAGTGAAAAGGTCTTTTAATTCAGATTCACCGTTGGATGTGAAGGACACAGTGAGAATCAAAGCCAGTTAAGAGAACCGGATCAATTGCCAAAATACACATATACCTACACTTATACTTGAGTGATACATTTTAAGCTTTAGTAAACTCAATAATAAATAACCCTAATCAGAATTAAACACAAGGGGAACCTTGATGGCTCTTAAAGGGCGCTTAACTATACAAATAAACACCCAAGAAAGTTTATGTGAACAAACACCAGTTGACTATATACAACTGGAAACACATCTCAAAGTGGCCACCAGTAAGTTTGAACAGATAAAGAGAATGATAGAAACCTATCAAACAGAGCTTTCAAACAATACAATGGCTGCTGATGCTGTAGAATGGATCATGGCAGAGTTGGCATTGTATAATGATACACAAGCATGATTCCGTTCCTCATCATACTTCCACAATATAATGCTACAATAATCTGATTATGTTCACCCAACTCCCTGCAGCCACAAGTACAGCTTCCACCAGTCAGCTTATCAAACTGTGCTGGTCTACACGCGGAATTTAGGGTTAAAGTTTTGGAAGTCTTTTGAGGCCTTCATAAAATTCCAAGCTTCAGTTACCATAATTGCCAAGTTCACATACCTACAAGGGCAACTTAAAGGTGAGGAAATGGCAATAATCTGGGCCTCACCAAAGATGATTTAATGTGGCCATACAACTGTTCAAGAATAACTATACAAATAAAGAGATAATAATTGAAAATCTCTATCATAAACTAGTAGAAACCCTGCAACAAGTATTCAGCCTGATTCCCTCCGGCGTTTCAGACCGGAGGTAGAATGATTAATCAAGGAACTCAGCACTAATACTGACATTGTAGATGCAGAGTGGACAATAAAATTGTAAAAGTGTTCAAATAAATATTCCTAGTGACGTTTTAGCTGACATGAATTCACATTCCAGGAAAATTATCTTACCTCTGCAACATATTTTTTTAAGGACTAATTTATGTTGTTAACTATATATGAAGACTCAAAGTAAAACAAAGTCTCAGACAAAGAGATTACAAGTGTCCCCCAGACAAGACCAAGTAGAATTATAGTAACACTAGTACTAGCGGTGTCATCATCAAGGCCAATAGTTACAGCAGCACTCAAAACAGGAAATCCAAAAGGGTGCAATGGGCTGTGATAAATACTTGTTCTGCCGTGAAGAATATTCAGCTTTCCTCTACCCTCAAATCATATACACTGATGGTTCCCTACACCGCACCACGGGTGCAGCTGGAAGTGCAGTTGTTCTGACAATGGGCGATGGCTTGTACTTTGAGTGGGGAGTCCGTATAAACAACTGGGCCTCTACCCTTCAGACTGAACTATTTGCCTTGCTCCTTGCACTGAAATGTGTACAAGTCTCCAAACTTGATACATTAATTGTAAGTGACTCCTTATCATCCTTAAATGCTCTCAACTCTTTAAGACATAACTGTAACATGCTCGTGTCCGAAGCTAGACACATATACAACAAAATTATTAAGGATGGCAACAGAGTCCATTTCATGTGGTCTCCATCTCATGTTGGCCTCCGAATGCATGATAGAGCTGATAAGTTAGCCAAAGAATCTGCCTTTAATGGAGCCGTTGAGTGTAACCTTGGATTGTCAATGAGCAATCTGAGAGCAGCAGTACACCGAGAACTTCAACAAGATCTTGTAGATCTGAGGCAAAGTGAAATTGACACCAGTAATTCCATCTATCATCATACTATCATGCAAGAGGAGCCACACATCTATGGATCATCCAAAAAAATCAGCAGACTTCTAGATGTTACTACTGCTCGGCTTAGACTCGGTTACAAGTTTCTCTGGGAATTCTCATTATCTGTCGATGTAGACCTGACCAAATGTAAACTGTGTCAACAAAATTATTCGCACACCCTCCGTCACTATGTGATGGAGTGCGAAAAGATATGTGAATTTAGAGACAATTCTATAACCAATGTTCCAGCGATGTGTAAATATTTCATTCAAAATGATCTGCTACCAGAAATTTTGGCCAAATATCCCCAGTTTGCTAACTGTAGGTAAATTCTAAGTGATTGTAACCTATCCACCGCTGCCCACTGGATGGGGGGCGGTGTGCAGGACAAACATATAAATTGTGACACTAGCTCTCCACGTATGTCAGTTGCTTAATTTAGAACCTGTACTTGAGGTCGATCTCGAACCCATTGTTGATGTGACGACTTATATTGAATTTTGTAACTAGCTCATCAAGATTGTAACTTGCTTAGCTAAATGAATTGTGGGGTTCAGTCCCTGAGCCCATTATGTGCCTCTGTAACCCTTTACACTACCGCCCACGGGATGGGTATGGGGTGCATAATAAATGAACTAAACTAAACTAAACTCTACCTTGCATATCATTGATAGTTATCAAAGGTTGGTGAGCTGATCCCTTTCCGAGAAGTGACCAGCGTCGTCTGATAATCCAGCAGTAACAACAGATCCAGGGGTATAAAAGACGGGAACAAGCTGATTAAAGACAGTACAGTAAGACAGGAGAACAGGATAATCTTGACAGTAACCAGTGAAAATCCTCAGACCAGAGAGAAGATTGTGTGGATACACAGTGAGCCGAGGCTCCAGGTAAGACAGTGTGAGCTGAGGCTCCAGGTAAGACAGTGTGAGCTGAGGCTCCAGGTAAGACAGTGTGAGCTCAGGCTCCAGGTAAGACAGTGTGAGCTGAGGCTCCAGGTAAGACAGTGTGAGCTGAGGCTCCAGGTAAGACAGTGTGAGCCGAGGCTCCAGGTAAGACAGTGTGAGCTGAGGCTCCAGGTAAGACAGTGTGAGCTGAGGCTCCAGGTAAGATAGTGTGAGCCGAGGCTCCAGGTAAGACAGTGTGAGCTGAGGCTCCAGGTAAGACAGTGTGAGCTCAGGCTCCAGGTAAGATAGTGTGAGCTGAGGCTCCAGGTAAGACAGTGTGAGCTGAGGCTCCAGGTAAGACAGTGTGAGCTGAGGCTCCAGGTAAGACAGTGTGAGCTGAGGCTCCAGGTAAGACAGTGTGAGCTGAGGCTTCAGGATCCTGGTGAGTGTGAGGTGATATATTCTATGTTCTATTATTATGTGTTGTCAAACTCCAGGAGCACGCAGCTGTATTGGGTTATCGACTTCCAGTTCAGTGATTCTAATCATTTGTAGAACTTAATCAATATTAAGTTCGGCATGTAATGTAGATTCGAAATGACAATCCTAATGTCAATTGGGTGTCAATAAACTGACAGTATTGACAATGACATTGTCAATAAATACAATTTCCAAGTTTTATATGTCTGTGAATCTGCTATACTAAGATCATAGAGGTGTTATTTTCTATGGTCAATGCTTGAATGTTATTCCATGTTATCATCTGTGTGATACCTGTGGTTAACAGACGAGTTCTATTTATCATCTAAAAATATATTTCAATGGAGGTGGGGCAGCTCTACCCTCTTTCTCTTTCCTACATATTTTCATTTCCATCCCTAATACGTATCCTATAATCACTTTTTTTTCAACCCTAACTCTTTGGTTTTGAGAACACATGACACAACTGAATAGGGGAACTAATTGTGAATTTGAAATTGAAATTCAATAGCGAACTTTCAAAAATACTGAAAGGGTCAACATTATACAGCATTTTGGGGAGAAACTAACAACACTAATAAATGTCAAAAACCCAGAGGATAGAACTCATCAACAGTACAGTATGCAAAGTACATGAGGAAATCAATGTTTAGGTTGCAATATTTAATACAGCAGCAGCAGCCTTACAGCATGAATGTTGGAAATTTCCAACACGTTATCCATGCTCTGTGGTATGTATAATACTTACCATCAACCTTACTAATTTACAGGTAGTTATTAATACCACTAACGTTAGTGTTAATATAATTTAATGTGAGCCTATTGCTGATAATAGGACTCCTGATCGATGTAAAATCGAGAGTTATTAATGAAATATTTAGTAACAGTTTTATTCTGTTACGATCGTATGCTCTGGAGAAGTATAAATATCATATCCATTTCTCGCTCCTAGGAGATCATTATCGAGAATATAAGAATTATTAAATACCCTACTTGCAACCCAGTTGTCATATGGCCGTATTTCATACATAATTACGCGAAAAGTATAATTCTTGTTTAATAATTTCAGTGGTGAATGCGAGGGAGAGCGGGTTGGGGGAGGCGGCGACGCCATTACTCAAAAAGGGCTTTGGTCACGAGGGGCAGCCGTTGGGGAGGCACATGGCACGCTCGCTGGGAGAGTTCTTATGGACAGGAATTACGTTGATACCCAGTTAACAATTGTCAATTACTTATCCATGTGTCCTCTAGTGCCTCGTCAGTTAATACCGCGTCATCAATTGGAGCCAGGACTCGTAATTAAGTGTGCACAGCAGTGAACATTGGGACTGGAAGACGCGAATTCCGGCAGACCTCAGTATTTGATACGCCTCACCATAAGTATTCCCCTGGTTTTGATGCATCAAAGTAGGTAGTACATTTGTGAGAGGTTAGTTTGTCGTCAGAGAGAATGAACATCCAAAAATAACATGTTAGTAATGTTTGTCACTCATCTCAGTTTCATGAATATCAGGAATATATTTGTAGCCTAGTTCAATCCGCTACTTTACATTCCCTTTGATTACAGCGTGTATGTGAGGTGCCAGCAGATCTCATCAGTCGTGTTATTTACCTCAGTTCTTTCTCTATGGGGATTCTGGGACCCCGAGAACGAATGATGAACTGGCGTTAGAAATCGTCCTTACAGCTAAGACACCATTTTTTCGTACAAATTTATTTAACTTGATATGATTCTAAATAATTCACATAGAATTTTCCATTGAATAAATATTGCCAGATTGGTACTTAATGTTTATGCTCTTAACTGTTGCTCAGGATTTATGCTCAGTGATTTAATGATCCTTTAATCTTTATTTGATCTTTGATTTAGCATATATTTGAATCATTTGTAGATTAGATTTACCATGTTATTAACTCAACAATTAAGCAGTGACGAACCACACTGGTTCCTAGATATATATGAACCTTTAGATACTAACCCCCAAGTGTTTGATATTTTAGGCTTTGCCTTTAATTAATAATTACAGTCCTCATTATTTTCAAGTGAATATTCTTTGAGTGAGTTTCCATAGACACTGGTCCTCTATCGTTCATGTCCACAATTATCACTATTATTTGTTTTCCATCTTTTGTCAAAGAGGGTGGTCTTTCGATTTATTTCAATACAAGAATTAATAATGTTAATTCTGAGTTCAAGCCCCAGATACACAAACAATTTGTCCTTCGACAAGATAGATTACAATTAATATTAACCATTTCGGTTCTCAGACCCAGGAACAACATGTTGGTCTTATCTAACTGGATACATACCAATTATCAATAAACTATATCCGTTCTCAGAAACCAAACAACCATGTTGGTCTCTTCGAACTGGATACACTCCAAGAAATTCTTACAATTAGTTCTGTACTAATGAGTAGTACATACATTATTCATTTTTGTGCTGACCCTACCAAGGGTTGGATTCAAACATTACAGTAACCCTGATTAGAGTGTACCCGTATTAATTATTTGTGTACTTAGTATTTTGGTGTTGGTTTTGAGTGTTGATGTATGATCACCATTACATCTCATGGTGATAATGATGGGCTAGCCGGCCGAAAGTTAATGGTGACATGAAGACACCACTCAAAATCTTTTGCTACATACTGTTAGGTAGGGACGTTTAACCTCAAAGTGAGGATGAGTTTTACTTCGGCAGCAATTCAGGCCATAATTCAGTTATGACTTTATCAGCTAATGAACAAATTTCCCAGCTCCATTAGTAATATTCAATCAAGTCCTATGAAATTGGACTTAAAGCTAACTGGCTACTCCTGAGGCAATTAAGGATAACCTATATTTGGCCTCAAAGGCCATTTATCTAGACTAATTAATAAGTCTGATGGCTTGTCCCTAAAGCTACTCCCATTGATTTCTATCTACTGAAATCATCAGTGAGAGTAGCTAAATATAAATTTGATCAAGTTTAATCTGCAAGTCAGTCTTATCTTAACTCACTGAATGCTACTGAAACTGATCTAGAGGAATTAGATCAAATTGTGGCAAATTTCCCAGTATGAAGATGAGACTCAGGATAAATTTGATGTACTATCAAGTATAGTAAACCATCAACCCATACAAATACTACTGTCTCAATCCAGTATTCAATTACTTGAGGTTCGTCTACCTACTTGAGACTTACCTACATTTGCAGAACTGGATGAAGAAAATTGGGAACACATTTTGGACTTCATTTGAAGTTCATATCCATAAAGGTCTTATCTTGACCCAGTTTCTAAATTTTCATACCTGATTAGTCTTCTCAAAGGGAGGCTACAAAGGTCATAAATAACCTAGCTCTCACTGAGAGAAATTATGTGGAAGCTATAAAAACTACTAAAGTTGTATTATTGCAACAAGGAGTTAAGTATAGCTAACCTTTTATTACCAATTGCTAGATCTGAATGCACCAAGTAACAAACCAGACTCACTTCCAGGCTTCAGACTAGAAGCAGTCTCTAGTGAAGGCTTAGGTACTAAAGTTGATGTACCAGCCTCAGAATGGTCAATCAAATTACTTTTGCAGAGGAGATTGCCTCAAAATATCTTAGCAGAAATATGCTCACACTATAAACCGAGTTTCTCAGTCTCGAGCAAATATTCGAGGGGCTGAGAATAACTGTTAACAGGTTGAAGACTCATGATAAGATTAAACCTGAATCTAAACAACCTAACATTGACAACTCAGTCAATCCCAAATTGACTTTGAATAAATCCAATAAATCCAAGCCTAAGACTACTCCATCCACTGGAAAAGGGAGTTGTAGTGTAGGTATTTATACTGTATTGTCTACTACAAGGACAAATTCACTCAGAGAGAGAAGGTGTCTGTTCTGTGATCAACAACATCTCACCTACAAATGCACTGTTTATCCTAACTTTAGTACCAGGATTAGACAACTTCAAGAATTACACAGATTGCACCAAGTGCATGGGCTCTCATGAACCCAGTAAATGTTGTGCAGCTACGGTTATGGAGTAGATGCCACAAAGGTGTACATCATTATGCCTTATGTAAAAATTTCTACCCAATCTGTGACACCTGGGAAGAATTCTTTGAATTCTACCACAGTTCAATATTGCAAAGTACATCAAGAAATAAGTGTACTTGCTACTGAGTTAGGCAATAATACCACTCTGCCTACAGCTCAAGTCAAACTAATAGACAGGAAATCTAGAGTTAACACTAGCGGTCTCTTTGATCAAGGATCACAGAAACCCTTCATCACACAACAATTAGTTGAGCAGTTAAAATTAAAACCTGCCAAAAGTGTGAGACTGAAAATTTCTGGGTTCTTGACTAATAGTGGACCTCGGTGAATACCAAGTAGTCAAGGTACAGTATTAGTGAGACTTGGATCTCCTACTAGGTTCCAATACAAGCGGTAGTAGGAGATAAACTTCCTACAGACCTGCAGGTCACAGGACTAGCTCGCCCTGCGAGATATCTTTAAACGAAACCGCATGAGGGCTAGCAGATCACAAAATAAATTCTGATTACCTCACAGATGTTGTTATACTTATAGGCGCTGATCATTTTATAATAATTGCATTTTATAACTGGATGCACCAGACAACACGCAATGAATTTGTTGTCATCTGCTGGAGGCAAGTTGCTTACTGGGCCGGTGCGTTTCCAACAAAAAACAGAGTCAACCAACAAACAAACTAACAATGCATAGTGGGCGTGACTAGGCTTGGAGCAGGCCACCCTACATTTCAGAGGAATATCTGAAGATTATGAGTCTGATCCACCTGTTACATCGGCTGTGGGATTTAGACACTTTAGGTATTGTCCCCTGAACAACCAAGTCCTGATGATTAGTGGACTTACCAGCAAATATCTAGTACGATGTCTATAAGACCGAAACAGTACTGGGTGAGATTGCCATGAAGTTGAATCATCCACAATTTTCAGTTAATTATTTCATGGCACCCTCTCAATTACAGTCACAATTGACACGGCTGAAAAAACAGCCAGATTAATTAAATATGTACCAATCAATTAATTCAGCATCAACTCAACAGTAAATTTATTAAAGTTGTTGCTATGAGTGACCGAAAAACATGTCACTATTTATCTCATCCGCCGTGGTGGACAGATTCATTGGACAACACCAAATCGTATGGTTTTCAACTGTAGTGCCAAAGAGAAGGCAAACAGCATGTCTTTGAATGAATGTCTCCAATCGGGACCTAGCCTAACACAAAGGCTACATGATGTACTGTTACGAATCCGCACTGGTATTTCCGCTTATACTGCTGATATCAGTAAAGCTTTCCTTAGTGTAGGCTTGCAAGAGGAGGAGGATCGTAATTACACGAAATTTCTCTGGATTAAAGATTCCCAGGATCCTGACAGTGATGTTATAACCTATCGGTTTGCCTCTGTTCTTTTTGGAGGCGACTGTCCTCACCGTTTCTTCTTCAAGCAACCTTAGATACACATTTGAAGAAGACAAATAGCCCTTATAAGGCCGAGACTAGTGACAACTTGTATGTAGATAATTTCCCGGGAACTTCTAAATGACAAATCCAAATTTGGTAGAAATTTACCATGAGTCTAACCCTGAGTTATTAGGAGCCAATGATGCCACTACAATCATGGGCCGCAAACAATAAATCATTAAACCAGATAATGGAGGAAGAATTTCCGGGTTATCAGGTGCCGAATCAATTAAAAGTTCTGGGCGTGGAATGGAACACAGGTACTGACGAAATGAATGTCAAGTCAGTACAAACCAGTATTCATCCCTTACCATGAGAAATGCTCTCATATTGTCAGTCCAACCATTTTGGACCTTTAGGCTTACCTAGTCCTATATTAATAAGGGGAAAACTCCTAATGCAGGAATGGTGGCAGAAACATATGGGATGGGATGCTCCGTTGCCAATTGATTTGCAAGATAAATTGCAAAGACTCGCAACAGATTTCAATCAAATTGGTGTTTTGAAATTTCCTCGTATTGCTTCAGGACAAATCTTACCTACAAATTTGCACATTTTTGCGATGCCTCTGGCACAGCTTATGGCGCTGCAGCCTACTAGTCAATAGTGCACATCCATTTTACCCACATCTAAAGCGAGAGTTGCCCCAATCAAGAATAGATCTTTACCTCAAATGGAGTGAACTGCATTGCTGGTGGGAGTTAGATTTGCTCATTGCCTGACCAAGACACTCAATAATATCAACTTTGGTGAAATCGTAGTTGTGTTCAGACAATGAGTCAGTCTTACAATGGGTGAGAAATAACAACAATAAAACTTCCTACGTTAGTAATCGTGTTAGGGGAAATACATGAATTATCTACTGGATATAAATTCAGACATGCCCCCACTAAGGACAATCCTGCAAGGATTACTTATCAAGAGGTTAACATTTAAACAGCTAAGTTAGTCTTCGATGTGGTTTAATGGACCTTCATGCTTGTTAGTGGTCAGTGGCCAAAC
>WNGS01004511.1:4092496-4105158 GCA_020271785.1 Procambarus virginalis
TGGTGTGTGTGTGTGTGGTGTGTGTGTGGTGTGTGTACTCACCTAGTTGTACTCACCTAGTTGTGCTTGCGGGGGTTGAGCTCTGGCTCTTTGGTCCCGCCTCTCAACCGTCAATCAACAGGTGTACAGTTTCCTGAGCCTAATGGGCTCTATCATATCTACATTTGAAACTGTGTATGGAGTCAGCCTCCACCACATCGCTCCTAATGCATTCCATTTGTCAACCACTCTGACACTAAAAAAGTTTTTCTAATATCTCTGTGGCTCATTGGGCACTCAGCTTCCACCTGTGTCCCCTAGTGCGTGTGCCCTTGTGTTAAACAGCCTGTCTTTATCAACCCTGTCGATTCCCTGAGAATCTGAATGTGTGATCATGTCCCCCCTAACTCTTCTGTCTTCCAACGAAGTGAGGTTTAATTCCTGCAGTCGCTCCTCGTAGCTCATACCTCTCAGCTCGGGTACTAGTCTGGTGGCAACCTTTGAACCTTTTCAGTTTAGTCTATGCTTGACTAGATAGGGACTCCATGCTGGAGCCGCATACTCCAGGATTGGTCTGACATATGGTATATAATGTTTTGAAAGATTCCTTACACAAGTTTCTAAAGGCCGTTCTTATGTTAGCCAACCTGGCATATGCTGCTGATGTTATCCTCTTGATATGAGCTTCAGGGGACAGGTCTGGCGTGATATCAACCCCCAGGTCTTTCTCTCTCTCTGACTCTTGAAGTATTTCATCTCCCAAATGATACCTTGTATCTGGTCTCCTGCTTCCTACCCCTATCTTCATTACATTACATTTGCTTGGGTTAAACTCTAACAGCCATTTGTTCGACCATTCCTGCAGCTTGTCCAGGTCTTCTTGAAGTCTCAAGCTGTCCTCCTCTGTCTTAATCCTTCTCATAATTTTGGCGTCGTCAGCAAACATTGAGAGGAATGAGTCTATACCCTCTGGGAGATCATTTACGTATATCAGAAACAGGATAGGTCCAAGTACAGAGCCCTGTGGGACTCCACTGGTGACTTCACGCCAGTCTGAGGTCTCACCCCTCACTGTAACTCTCTGTTTCCTATTGCTTAGGTACTCCCTTATCCACTGGAGCGCCCTACCTGTTACTCCTGCCTGTTTCTCCAGCTTATGCATCAACCTTTTATGGGGTACTGTGTCAAAGGCTTTCCGACAGTCCAAAAAAATGCAGTCCGCCCACCCTTCTCTTTCTTGCTTAATTCTTGTCACCTGATCGTAGAATTCTATCAAGCCTGTAAGGCAAGATTTACCCTCCCTGAACCCATGTTGATGGGTTGTCACGAAGTCTCTTCTCTCCAGATGTGTTACTAGGTTTTTTCTC
The DNA here is from genome assembly GCA_020271785.1 of Procambarus virginalis. Taxonomy (NCBI): domain Eukaryota; kingdom Metazoa; phylum Arthropoda; class Malacostraca; order Decapoda; family Cambaridae; genus Procambarus; species Procambarus virginalis. The sequence continues at coordinate 4,093,843 of WNGS01004511.1, forward strand.
ACAATCTTCTCCATCACCTTGCATGGTATACAAGTTAAGGACACTGGCCTGTAGTTCAGTGCCTCTTGTCTGTCACCCTTTTTGTACATTGGTACTACATTAGCAGTCTTCCATATTTCTGGTAGGTCCCCCGTTTCCAGTGACTTACTATACACTATGGAGAGCGGTAAGCAAAGTGCTCCTGCACACTCTTTCAATACCCATGGCGAGATTCCATCCGGCCCAACAGCTTTTCTCACATCCAGCTCCAATAGGTGCTTTTTGACCTCATCTCTTGTAATTTCGAACCTATCCAAGGTCACCTGGTTTGCTGCCACCTCTCCCAGCGCCGTGATATCTCCCTGTTCTATTGTAAAGACCTCCTGGAACCTTTTGTTGAGTTCTTCACACACCTCTTTGTCATTCTCTGTGTACCTGTCCTCGCCCACCCTAAGTTTAATCACCTGTTCCTTCACTGTTGTCTTCCTCCTGATGTGACTGTGTAGTAGCTTTGTGTGTGTGTGTGTGTGTGTGTGTGTGTGTGTGTGTGTGTGTGTGTGTGTGTGTGTGTGTACTCACCTAGTTGTGCTTGCGGGGGTTGAGCTCTGGCTCTTTGGTCCCGCCTCTCAACCTGTTGGAAATTTCCAACACTTATCATCTACTGTTGTATTATAATAACTTATCATCACTTACTAATTACAGTAGTTATTAATACCACTAACAGTAGTGTTAATATAATTTAATCTGAGCCTATTGCTGATAATATGACTCCTGATAATGTAAATCGAGAGTTATTAATTGAAATTATTTAGTAACAGTTTTTATTCTGTTACGATCGAATGCTCTGGAGAAGTATAAATATCATCTCCATTTCTGACTAGAGATCATTTATCGAGAATATTATAATTATTAAATCCCTATAACTCCAACCCAGTTCATATTATCGCATTTCATCCATAATTGCGCGGAAAAGAATAATTCGTGTTTAATAATTTCCGTGGTGAATGCGAGAGCGGGGAGGGAGAAGGCGGCGACGCCATTACTCAAGAAGGCTTGGTCACGAGGCAGCGTTGGTGAGGCACATGGCAGCTGCTGGGAGTTCTTATCGACAAGAATTACGTTGATACCCAGTTAATAAGTGAAAATTACTTACGCATGTGTTCTCTAGTGCCTCTCAGTTAAATACGCGTCGACAATTGGAGCTAGGACTCGGACGAAAGTTAATGGTGACATGCAGACACCACTCAAAATCTTTAGCTACATACTGTTAGGTAGGGACATTTAACCTCAAAGTGAGGTAGAGTTTAATTTAGCCAGAATTCAGGCTATATTCAATATTAATTATCAACTAATGAACAAGTATCCCAGCTTCATTAGTAATATTCAGTCAAGTCCTATGAAATTTGGACTTAAAGCTAACATGGCTACTCCTGAGCAATTAAGGAGCACCTATATTGGCCTCAAAGGCCATTTAACTAGACTAATTAATAAGTCTGATGGCTTGTCCAAGGCAACTCCCATTGATTACTATCTACTAGAATCATCAGTGAGAGTAGCTAATCTTAAGTTTGATCAAGTTAAATCTGCAAGTCAGTCTTATCTTAACTCACTGAATGCTACTGAAACTGATCTAGAGGAATTAGATCAAATTGTAGCAAATATTTCCCAGTACGAAGATGAGACTCAAGATGAACTTGATGTACTATCCAGTATAGTAAACCATCAATCCAATACAAATTCTACTATGTCTCAATCCAGTAATCAATTACCTGAGGTTCGTCTACCTACTTTAGACTTACCTACATTTGCAGGGCTGGATGAAGAAAATTGGGACACATTTTGGACTTCATTTGAAGTTCATATCCATAACAGGTCTTATCTTGACCCAGTTTCTAAATTTTCATACCTGATTAGTCTTCTCAAAGGGGAAGCTAAAAAGGTTATAAATAACCTAGCTCTCACTGAGAGTAATTATGTGGAAGCTATAAAACTGCTGAAGTTGAATTATTGCAATCAGGAGTTAAGTATAGCTAACCTTTATTACCAATTGCTAGATCTGAATGCACCAAGTAACAGACCAGACTCACTTCAAGGCTTCAGACTAGAAGCAGAGTCTCTAGTGAAGGCCTTAGGTACTAAAGTTGATGTACCAGCCTCAGAATGGTCAATCAAGTTACTTTTGCAGAGGAAATTGCCTCAAAATATCTTAGCTCACTTAGTTTCTCACTCTCGAGCAAATATTCGAGGGGCTGAGAATAACAGTTAACAGGTTGAAGACTCATGATAAGATTAAACCCGAGTCTAAATCACCTAACATTGACATCTCAGTCAAACCTAAATTAACTTTGAATAAATCCAATAAATCTAAGCCTAAGACTACTCCATCCACTGGAAAAGGGAGTGGTAGTGTAGGTATTTATACTGTATCTCCCTCTGACACTGCAACTGATGTGTCTACTACAAGGACAAATTCAGTCAGAGAGAGAAGGTGTCTGTTCTGTGATCAAGAACATCTCACCTACAAATGTACTGTTTATCCTAACTTTAATACCAGGATTAAACAACTTCAAGAATTACGCAGATGCACCAAGTGCATGGGTTCTCATGAGCCCAGTAAATGTGTTGTGCAGCTACGGTTATGCAGTAGATGCCACAAAGGTGTACATCATTATGCCTTATGTAGAACAATTTCTACCCAATCTGTGACACCTGGGAAGAATTCTATGAATTCTACCACAGTACAATATTGCTAGGTACATCAAGAAATAAGTGTACTTGCTACTAAGTCAGGCAATAATACCACTCTGCCTACAGCTCAACTCAAACTAATAGACAGGAAATCTAGAGTTAACACTAGAGGTCTCTTTGATCAGGGATCACAGAAAACCTTCATCACGCAACAATTAGTTGAGCAGTTAAAATTAAAACCTGCCAAAAGTGTGAGACTGAATATTTCTGGGTTCTTGACTAATAGTGGACCTCGTGAATACCAAGTAGTCAAGGTATTAGTGAGACTTGGATCTTCTACTAGTCCAATACAAGCGGTAGTAGTAGATAAACTTCCTTCAGACCTGCAGGTCACAGGACTAGCTCGCACTGCGAGATATCTTAAACGAAACCGCATGAGGCTAGCAGATCACAAAATAAATTCTGACTGCCTCACAGATGTTGGTATACTTATAGGCGCTGACCATTATTATAAATTTATAACTGGATGCACCAGACAACACGGAATGAATTTGTTGTCATCTGCTGGAGGCAAGTTGCTTACTGGACCGGTGCTTTTCAACAAAACCAGCGTCAACCAACAAACAAGCTAACAATGCAATAGTGGCGTGACTAGGCTTGGAACAGTCACCCCTACATTTCAGAGAAATATCTGAAGATAATGAGTCTGATCCACCTGTACATCGTCTGTGGGATTTAGACACTTTAGGTATTGTCCCTGAACAACCAAGTCCTGATGATATGTGGACTTACCAGCAATATCTGGATACAGTTGTCTATAAAGACAAACAATACTGGGTGAGATTGCCATGGAAGTTGAATCATCCACAACTTCCAGTTAATTATTTCATGGCAGCCTCTCAATTACAGTCACAATTAATACGGCTGAAGAAACAGCCAGATAAATTAAATATGTATCATCAATTAATTCAGCAACAACTCAACAGTAAATTTATTGAAGTTGTTGATAATGATGACCGAAAAACAGGTCACTATTTACCCCATCACGCTGTGTTGAAAGATTCATTGACAACACCAATACGTATTGTTTTCAACTGTAGTGCCAAAGTGAAGGCAAACAGCGTGTCTTTGAATGAATGTCTCCAAACGGGACCTAGCCTAACACAAAGGCTACATGATGTACTGTTACGATTCCGTACTGGTATTTTCGCTTATACTGCTGATATCAGTAAAGCTTTCCTTAGAGTAGGCTTGCAAGAGGAGGATCGTAATTACACCAAATTTCTCTGGATTAAAGATCCCCAGGATCCTGACAGTGATGTCATAACCTATCGGTTTGCCTCTGTGCTTTTCGGAGCGACTTCCTCACCGTTTCTACTTCAAGCCACATTAGATACACATTTGAAGAAGTCAAATAGCCCTTATAAGGCAGAGATCAGTGACAACTTGTATGTCGATAATTTCCAGGGAACTACTAATGACAAATCCAAATTGGTAGAAATTTACCATGAGGCTAACCGTGAGTTATTAGGAGCCAATATGCCACTACAATCATGGGCCTCAAACAATAAATCATTAAACCAGATAATCGAGAAAGAATTTCCGGGTTATCAGGTGCCTAATCAATTAAAAGTTCTGGGCGTGGAATGGAACACAGGTACTGACGAGATGAATGTCAAGTCAGTACAAACCAATAATTCATCCCTTACCATGAGAAAATTACTCTCATATGTCAGTCAACCATTTGACCCTTTAGGCTTACTTAGTCCTATATTAATAAGGGGCAAACTCCTAATGCAGGAATGCTGGCAGAAACATATGGGATGGGATGATCCGTTGCCAATTGAGTTGCAAGATAAATGGCAAATACTCGCAACGGATTTCAATCAATTAGGTGTTTTGAAATTTCCTCGTAATGCTTCAGGACAAAACTTACCTACAAATTTGCACATTTTTTGCGATGCCTCTGGCAAAGCGTATGGCGCTGCAGCCTACTTAGTCAATAGTGCACAATCAATTTTACTCACATCTAAAGCAAGAGTTGCTCCAATCAAGAAGAGATCTTTACCTCAAATGGAGTTAACTGCATTGCTAGTGGGAGTAAGATTGGCTCATTGCCTGACCAAGACACTCAATAATATTCACTTTGGTGAGATCGTAGTGTGGTCAGACAATGAGGCAGTCTTACAATGGGTAAGAAATAACAACAATAAAACTCCCTACGTTAGTAATCGTGTTAGGGAAATTCATGAATTATCTGCTGGATATAAATTCAGACATGTCCCCACTAAGGACAATCCTGCAGATTACTTATCAAGAGGTTTAACATTTAAACAGCTAAGTAAGTCTTCGATGTGGTTTAATGGACCTTCATGGCTTGTTAGTGGTCAGTGGCCCAAACAGAAACCACAAGTCATAGTGACCAGTATCACTACTCCCATGAAAGACCCAGAACCTCATCGAATCTCAGCTATTAATCCTCACAATTATTCTAACTTGAGTAAGTTATTAAGAGTGACAGCACATGTGTTTGACTTTCTTGCTAAGATAGGAATCAAGCATAAGTTTCCCAATCCTATCATCTACTGGATCAAACGTGCACAACAAGAGACATATGGAAGTGAATATGAAAATCTTCCAGATAAATTAACCAAGTCTCTAGGTATCTGGTATGATACCAACACTCATAATATATTAAGGTGTGGAGGACGTTTGCTTCATGCAAAAATTGATTTGGACACAAAGAATCCAATCCTTCTACCACGTCACCACATTATTACAAAACTTCTAGTTTTACATCACCATCAATATGGTACTTTGCATGGTGGAGTGTTAGACACTCTCACCGACCTCAGACAGAAATATTGGCTTCCTCAAGGTCGTCAAACTGTCAAATCAATCATTAAGTTCTGTATAATCTGCAAACGCTACGATGCTCGAGTGTGTCCTTACCCAGGACCTCCACCACTCCCTAAAGAGAGAGTAGTTCATCTTCGTCCGTTTGAGACCACTGGTGTCGATTACACAGGAGCCTTGCTTCTCACTGGCAATCCAGATAAGATACCAGTGAAAGCTTATATTTGCCTCTTCACATGTGCTACCACACGAGGCGTACATCTAGAAGTGACTTCTGACATGAGTGCTGAAGCCTTCATCCAAGCTTTTCGTAGATTTGCAGCTCGCAGATCCTGTCCCAAACTCATGATATCTGATAATGGCTCAAATTTTGTGGCAGGAGAAGCCTGCTTACGAGAGATATGGAATCATCCAGAAGTGCAGTCTGTCATGCAGAGACGACAATGCCACTGGAAATTTATTGCTCCCAGAGCCCCCTGGCAAGGTGGGTTCTACGAACGTATGATAGGGACTGTCAAGAAGTGTTTAAGGAAGACCTTGCATCGACAGAAAATTAGTTACTCAGAACTCCAAACACTCGTCGTGGAAATTGAGGCGCGAGTCAACAATCGCCCATTAACTTATCTATCAGATGATTTCTCACAGAGAGAGCCTCTGAGTCCCTCGCATTTAATACATGGAGGCCTGCTGAGCCCTCTGATACCTTTGGCAGAAGAGGACCCCGTCGATCCTTCCTATGTAACCAGGAGTGACTTAGTACAAAGTTACCAACATCTCTCAAGAGTAATTGAAAGGTGGAATGAGGTGTGGACTCGAGAGTACCTCACCGCTCTACGAGAGTACCACTATGGAGCTTCGAGCCCCTATAATAAAGTACAACTTAAACCAGGAGACCTAGTATTAGTTGACAGTGATGGACCAAGGTCAGAATGGCCTATAGGCAAAATTGTTGCAATCCACCCAGATCACCAAGGCATCCTGAGAGTAGTACGAGTTTTGTGCAAAGGCACTACTACTCTAAAGACATTAGAGAAGTTGGTACCTCTCGAATTAGCAGAACGAGAGTGTTTATCAGAACCAGCTTCACCAACAGTTTCCGAGGACAACAATTCTGATCCACCGAGCACCCGCCCCACTAGAGCAGCTGCTCAACAATGTAAAAGGAAACTACAAGCCTATTATAGCTCTGACTAAGAGCAAATAATTTTTCATCCAATTTGAGTGATCATGATGATACTGTGTTGTGATGTCTAGTAACCAATCAGCTACAAGTCACAATGACCCAGACATTCACCTCACAGTAGATTCTCAGTTACTTGAATTGTATGATTTAATCATTAATTTGTTTGTGTAAGCTATTAATTATGACATTAAATTTCATGTCTTAAATTCTTGTATGTCCTTGACAATTGCGGGACATCCGTTATGTGTGTACTAACATACTAACCTTAATACTAACTTCGGGATAGGTACGTCAGTACTCAACATGGCACTGCGACCCGAGTTTTCTCCCCCCGGAGTTATGTTGGAAATTTCCAACACTTATCATCTACTATTGTATTATAATAAATTACCATCACCTTACTAATTGCAGTAGTTCTTAACACCACTAACAGTAGTGTTAATATAATTTAATCTGAGCCTATTGCTGATAATATGACTCCTGATCATGTAAATCGAGAGTTATTAATTGAAATTATTTAGTAACAGTTTTTATTCTGTTACGATCGAATGCTCTGGAGAAGTATAAATATCATCTCCATTTCTCGCTAGAGATCATTTATCGAGAATATAATAATTATTAAATCCCTATAATTGCAACCCAGTTCATATTATCGCATTTCATCCATAATTGCGCGAAAAGAATAATTCGTGTTTAATAATTTCTGTGATGAATGCGAGAGCGGGTTGGGGAGGCGGCGACGCCATTACTCAAAAGGCTTGGTCACGAGGCAGCGTTGGTGAGGCACATGGCAGCTGCTGGGAGTTCTTATCGACAAGAATTACGTTGATACCCAGTTAATAAGTGACAATTACTTATGCATGTGTTCTCTAGTGCCTCGTCAGTTAATAACGCGTCAACAATTGGAGCCAGGACTCGTAATTAAGTGTGCACAGCAGTGAACATTGGGACTGGCAGACGCGAATTTCGGCAGACCTCAGTATTTGATACGCTCACATAAGTATTCCCCTGGTTTTCATGCATCAAAGTAGGTAGTACATTTGTGAGTAGTTTGTCGTCAGGAAGAATGAACATCAAAAATAACATGTTAGTACTGTTTATCACTCATCTCAGTTTCATGAATATCTGAATATAATTTGTAGCCTAGTCAATCGCTACTTTACATTCCTTTGATTACAGCGTGTATTTGAGGTGCCAGCAAGATTCTCATCAGTCGTGTTATTTACCTCGAGTTCTTTCTCTATGGGGATTCTGTGACCACGAGGACGAATGATGAACTGGCGTTAGAAATCGTCTTACAGCTAAGACACATTTTTTCGTACAAATTTATTCAACTTGATTATTGATTCTATATAATTCACATAGAATTTTCCATTGAATAATTATTGCCAGATTTGGTAATTAATGTTTATGCTCTAACTGTGCTCAGTATTTATGCTCAGTGATTAATGATCTTTAATCTTTATGATTTGATTTACCATATATTTGAATCATTTGTAGTTTAGATTTACCATGTTATTAACCCAACAATGAACTAGTGACGAACCACACTGGTTCCTAGATATATATGAACTTCTAGAAATAACCCCCCAATGTTGATATTTGAGGCTTTGACTTTAATTAATAATTACAGTCTTCATTATTTTCAAGTGAATATTCTTTGAATGAGTTTCCATAGACACTGGTTCTCTAGTGTCATTCCAATGATCACTATTATTTGTTTTCTCTCTTTTCTCAAAAGAGGGTGGTCCTTCGAGTTATTTCAATACAATAATTAAATAATTTAATTTCTGAGTTCAAGCCCCAGATACACAACAATGAATGACATTAATTAATAATGAAACTCGACCGTATACCCGAGGGATGCTTGACCAGGTTTCAAGAGGTTAGTGGAGGATCTTTAACTTACAACTTTGGATTAGGTCCCCCTAAATGTGTGGGGGTTCTGGTGTCAAGAGGTTCCTATAAAGTGGTAAAACCCCTTGTACGTTCAGGAAAATATATTAGACCAGTAGGAGCAATCATGGTAGATAAAATCCCATTTGACCTGCATGTGAATGGTCTTGGATCCACAAGAAAAATTCCTTAAAGAAAAGGAAATTTATTTAGCAGATCCTGAAATAAATTCAGGCCACAATTCAGTATACTAGTGGAAGGATACCTTGGTTACCTTGAGGTGTTTTCGGGGCTTAGCATCCCCGCGGGTGGCCCGGTCATTGACCAGGGCCACCTCGTTGCAGGACTAGTCATTCAGGCTGTTGGACGCGCTGCTCGCAGCCTGACGTATGAATCACAGCCTGGATGATCAGGTATCCATGGAGGTATTTATCAAGTTCTCTCTTGAACACTGTGCAGGGTCGGCCAGTTATGCCCCTTATGTGCAGTGGAAGCGTGTTGAACAGTCTCGGGCCCCTGATGTTGATAGAGTTCTCTCTCAGAGTACCTGTTGCAGCTCCGCTCTTCAACAGGGGGTATTCTGCACATCTTGCCATGCCATCTAGTCTCAAGTGATGATATTTCTGTGTGCAGATTTGGGACCAGCCCCTCTTCTATTTTTCCACCTGTAAATTATTATGTATCTTTCCCACCTGCGCTCAAGAGAATACAGATTTAGGTACTTTAGTCAGTCTCAATAGTTTAGTTCTCCAGCTTTGAAAGGGGTTGTCATTGTGCATCAGTATTCCACTATAGAGAGCACTAGCGTCTTGAAGAGTATCATCATTGGCATAGCATCTTAAGTTTAAAAAGTTCTTGTTATCCAACCTGTCGTTTTTCTTGCAGTTGTAACGGCTACTTTATTGTGCTCTTTAAAGAATAAGGTCTTCCGACATGAGTATACCCAAATCCTTGACATTGCTGTTTCGTTCTATGTTATGATTGGACCGTGTTTTGTACGTGGTTTCTGCTTTTATATTTTCATTTTTTCCGTATCGCAAGAGCTGGAACTTAAACCATATTATTTTCTGTAGCCCATTGAAAGACCTGATTTACATCTGATTAGAAGTTTGCTTTGATCTCTTTGTTGTCTACTCTCATAAAAATCCTAGTATCATCTGCAAAGGATTATACTGTGCTATAGATTGTGTCCTTGTCTATGTCCGATAAGAAGATGAGAAAAAGTACTGGAGCAAGCACAGTACCCTGGGGAACTGAGCTCCTCACGGTTGATGGTCCTGATTTTATTTTGTTGACTATTACACATTGGGTTCTATTAGCCAGGAAATTGTAGATCCATCTTCCTATTTTTCCGGCATTTTTTTGCACGCATTTTGTGTGCAATAACACCATGGTCACATTTGTCGAAGGCTTTTGCGAAATCTGTGTAAATTACATCAGGGTTTTGCATGTTTTTCATGACATTTAATGCCATGTCATTGTGGTCAGGCAACTGTAATAGACAAAAGCGCCCTGTTCTGAACACATGTTTTCCAGGGTTATGGTGATGATGTGATTCCATGTATTTTGTGATCTTATTTCTTAGCACTATCCCAATTATTTTTTAGCGGACTATTATCACAATTATATTTGGAAAAGAAACAGCATTGAATGAAATGAAATGCCATTTTTCTGGGTGAGCCCCAGAGGCTCCCTAAAGCTATTCAAACTGATGAGTGTTATATTAGTTTGGGGTCATCAGTCACAGGAGTTCTTATGCCTACCAGGAACCACAAGTCAGAGCCTGGTCTCCCCAGAAAGGTGCAGGGAGCAATGCCCTATAAGCACATTACATTTAAAATACATCACAATTGCCATCGACTGGGGAAGGACCCAGAAAGGTAGGAGAATCAAAAAAGACCACTGTATGGTCACTGTATGGTTATCCTGTGCAATCTACATCCCAAAAGATCAAAATAATTCCCATAGAAAGAAACAAAACTAGAAACCCTTCATGTAACGAACACTTCCACTTGTTAGTGCTACCCACTCTGGGGCAGCGGCTCACCACATGAAAACCTTCGACTGGAGGGTGCAAGAAAGCCTCTCATGAACAGAGTTCAAGAAAAAACTTGATAAACACCTCCAAAGGATATTTGATCACCCAGAGAATGCCGTTTCATTATATTCCATGCTTGATTTCTGTAAGGAGCCCCGTTGGCTTCCTGATGCTAACTTCCCAAGCATAAGTAAAAGGAGGGACTACTTGGGAGACAGCAGCACTCCAGGTCTCAGATGAAGAAGAGACAAACGGCCTCGACAGAGCCACAAAGCCACTCACGGCTGAGAACGTCACTAGATACATGGCAGCCAGGACCCTGTTCGCCCTCGAACAGGGGACCTCGAACAGGATCGAGGTCGCCCAAATCCCCGCGCCCGAATGTCTACCTAAGACATGTTGCCTAAAACGGCTGCGAGAGGTGTCTACTTGCAAACGTTAAGGCACGAGGGTAGACCGCAGGCTGGCTTGAATTGACGACACTGCGGACAACACGAGATACACGAGCCCTGGAACAGGGAACCCAGGGAAACCGGATCCAGCCAAGAGTGTCCACCGTCAATGAACCAGTGGCCCACAAGTAGCAGCATATACGCCGCCACCGGACACAACATGTGATGCACCCCCGGCCTAACCAACCAAGTATCCACACACAACAGACCCCTCCGGAAGCCCA
>WNGS01004511.1:4143166-4169719 GCA_020271785.1 Procambarus virginalis
TGTGTGTGTGTGTGTGTGTGTGTGGGTGTGTGTGTGTGTGGTGTGTGTGTGTGTGTGTGTGTGTGTGTGTGTGTGGTGTGTGTGTGTGTGGTGTGTGTGTGTGTGTGGTGTGTGTGTGTGTGTGGTGTGTGTGTGTGGTGAGTGTGTGTGTGGTGTGTGTGTGGTGAGTGTGTGTGTGGTGTGTGTGTGTGTGGTGTGTGTGTGTGTGTGGTGTGTGTGTGTGTGTGTGGTGTGTGTGTGTGTGTGTGTGTGTGGTGAGTGTGTGTATGGTGTGTGTGTGTGTGTGTGGTGAGTGTGTGTATGGTGTGTGTGTGTGTGTGTGTGTGTGTGTGTGTGTGTGTGGTGTGTGTGTGTGTGTGTGTGTGTGTGTGTGTGCCACACACCACACACTCACCACACACCAAACACTCACCACACACTACCCACACTCATCAAGCGCATTTACTACTCACACCAGTCACTCACATACTCACCTGACACTCATCATTCCGCCCACACAATCTCACTTTTAATAACTATTGTCCATTTATTATTACATTTAATAATAAATAATTTCATTACTCGCTTGCCGGAGGAAGTAATAATTAGAGCAGATCAGGTAATTAACATAATTATCTGCAGTATAATAGACATGTCAAGACAATTATCACGTGATGCACCATTTCCATATACCTTAAAAATACATTTCAGATTACAGTAACTGTAACAGTTCTGTAGACATTCCTGGACGCGTTGTGTAACGCAGGTAACATAACACAACCTCATTTAAATTCATTTACTATTTGTGTATGGAGGGGAATTATGAGGAGCGATCACCAAGCCACTACTATATAGCACTTGGATGGGGGCCTGGATTAGGATTTGGGATGGGACGGCGGGAAAGGAATGGTGCCTAACCACTTGGACAGTCGGCGATCGAGAAACAGTTGATTTTGGTTTGGAAGCTTCGATGTGTGACACAACTAGCGAACGTATTGCCGACGTTTAAAGATAACGTACTGATACAAAGATGGATAGCGATCGGAAACGTACGCTTCTAAACTTTGCGATGTCAGGAGATCATCGGTGAACCCTGGGAGCCAGCTCGTTATTACCAGCTCTCGTTACCAGGTCCTTGTGTCACACATTGTTAAGAAGGCGTCACCTGCCTGTAACACAGGTGCCTGGGTAACCTCACCAGGACAGTATACAGCTACTCCTGAGTTTACTGTTGACTTGTAGGTTTACTCCATCATGTAGACTATTATATACACCACTCATTCATAGGTTGTATTTCATAAGGTCAAATTAATTCATTTTTTCAGTGTGATAAGCGAGGAGCGGAAATATGACCAGATTGTCTTTGCGGGTCAGGTCAGCCATTCTCACCAAACTAAATATTAAATGCTAATTGTTTGGGATTTATTTCGTCAGGTGTTGACATGACTTGAGGTGAGTGTGAGGTGCCGGCACTTAGACATGACAGGTGAGTGTGAGGTGCCGACACTTAGACATGACGTGAGGTGAGTGTGAGGTGCCGACACTTAGACATGACGTGAGGTGAGTGTGAGGTGCCGACACTTAGACATGACGTGAGGTGAGTGTGAGGTGCCGACACTTAGACATGACGTGAGGTGTGCGGGTTGATGAGGTTGTAACATGTTACCTCTCTCCTCTTTCTTCTCTCTTTCATTCTTCCCTCTCTTTCATTTCCCCTGCCTCCCCTCTAGCTCTCCCCTTCCCCCTTCCTCACTTCTCTCCCTCTTCCCCGTACCCGTCATGCCCTAATACATCTCAACTCTCAGCTAGCGTGAGGTGTTATTGGCTGAGGGTGCCAGCACCTGGGCCTTGGCTCAAACTTGGTTCAAACTGAATGGGATTAGACCTAAACGAGGGAGGAGTTTCTAGGGCAAGAGGCCTTCAGGGGTGGGGCCCAGGGGATTTGTCCTTGAAGGATATGAGACACAGGATTGAGAGCGTCAACTGGGAGGTCCTGGGGGGGGGGAGGTGATCAACCAGGAGACCACAACACCGGTTCAGAAGCCGTGGATAAAGGTAGTGGTCTGAGTGGCCTGTACAATTTGTAGTCCATTAACATGCCTCTTTGCTATTAGGATATTACTAGCTTAGGGCTAATAATTTGCATTATTAAGTTTACTGTTAATTATTTCCTGAGTATTGTATCAATTATCATTTTATCATTCAGACTTCTGGGAACCGCGGAATCACTTTCCCAACTTTGAACATCACAAAGTGGTCTGGGCTAATATGGCAATGAGATTAGTTAACTTTGCTTTCTTGAGAATAATTTTACGGTTAATAGGATCTACTTTTCTAAAAGATTTATCACTCTTTACTGATCGTATAAAACCTTGAGTAACTCCTATTAGAAACCTCTTTTTGATATTTGAGAAGTTATATCTAATCTTAATCTTACTAAAAATCCATCCTTTGATTAATATCCCAACAACTGTTAGCAATGGCATTATTCTTATAAATGTTTGTTACTGCTTGTGTTCATCGTCTACTTTGTTCAACAAAAAGCAGCAACATTTGATAATTTTCTTATTGCTTTTCGAAATTACATTTAGATCCATGAGGTGAACTTTCTACCCAAACAACAGCTCGTGTTTAGAGGAGTGACCACTAGGAACCAGCCCCGTCAAGGTGTTTAAGTCATGAACTGATAATGTGTATAAGTCATTATTTACTTTATCAGGGGACAGTCCTCCAGTGTATATATACATATTAGGTTTATAACGAGGCTCCGCAAGGTTACCTCAAGTCTTGTCTTAGTTCCCACACCTCACACTCATCTTGTAACGTTAACAGATGTCACTTGTAACGACCACCGATGTCACCATTGTAACAAGTGGTGAACACCTCGCTGCTACTGTTGTAATGATCGGTGATCTCCTGATGTCGCCAGCTGTAACATGTCGCCAGCTGTAACGTTTATGACACGCAAGTACTGCTGTTACTGTACAAGTATGGTAACACTGTAATGGTTGTTGTTAACTTGTAACTCAATGTCTTACATTTGACATTACAGCCGTTGAGTTACAAGTTAACAACAACCATTACAGTGTTACCATACTTGTACAGTAACAGCAGTACTTGCGTGTCATAAACGTTACAGCTGGCGACATGTTACAGCTGGCGACATGTTACAGCTGGCGACATCAGGAGATCACCGATCATTACAACAGTAGCAGCGAGGTGTTCACCACTTGTTACAATGGTGACATCGGTGGTCGTTACAAGTGACATCTGTTAACGTTACAAGATGAGTGTGAGGTGTGGGAACTAAGACAAGACTTGAGGTAACCTTGCGGAGCCTCGTTATAAACCTAATATGTATATATACACTGGAGGACTGTCCCCTGATAAAGTAAATAATGACTTATACACATTATCAGTTCATGACTTAAACACCTTGACGGGGCTGGTTCCTAGTGGTCACTCCTCTAAACACGAGCTGTTGTTTGGGTAGAAAGTTCACCTCATGGATCTAAATGTAATTTCGAAAAGCAATAAGAAAATTATCAAATGTTGCTGCTTTTTGTTGAACAAAGTAGACGATGAACACAAGCAGTAACAAACATTTATAAGAATAATGCCATTGCTAACAGTTGTTGGGATATTAATCAAAGGATGGATTTTTAGTAAGATTAAGATTAGATATAACTTCTCAAATATCAAAAAGAGGTTTCTAATAGGAGTTACTCAAGGTTTTATACGATCAGTAAAGAGTGATAAATCTTTTAGAAAAGTAGATCCTATTAACCGTAAAATTATTCTCAAGAAAGCCAAGTTAACTAATCTCATTGCCATATTAGCCCAGACCACTTTGTGATGTTCAAAGTTGGGAAAGTGATTCCGCGGTTCCCAGAAGTCTGGATAATTGAGCATTCTTCTGAAACATGGACTTCCCTTGGCAGGATAATCACAAGGATGTCTAATGATGGACGCCAAGTGAGGCGCTCTGCCAGATTAATAAACTCAAGCCCCCACAGCCCCGCTCCCACCTCTCCTGCTGGCAAGCTGTCTTCCCACACAGCTGCTGATAAACCACTCTACACTCCAGGTTCTCCTGGCAATCCCAGCCATTGTCACAGAACATGACATGCAATGAGACAGTACGACTCCTCGGAGTCTACAAGCGCTCTGAGCGCGAAATTGCAGCAGCCATTGACAAGGCAACATCAGTGGGACCAGTTGACGTCCAATGCATGGTAAGGAGGCCACGAAACATTGTTAAAGTTAAGAGGTATGCCACTAGGCTAGTCCCAGAACTAAGAGGTATGAGTTACGAGGAAAGGCTGAGGGAACTGCACCTCATGTCGCTGGATGATAGAAGAGCTCGGGAGACATGATCACCACATAAAAAATTCTCAGGGGAATAGACAAGGGGGGTACACACACATTGGGAACCAGGTGGAAGCTGAGTACCCAAATGAGCCACAGAGACATTAGAAAGTACTTTTCAGTGTCAGAGTAGTTAGTAAATGGAATGCACTAGGAAGTGATGTGGTGGAGACTTACTCAATACACAGTTTCAAATGTAGATAAGATAGAGCCCAGTAGGCTCAGGAACCTGCACACCAGTTGATTGACGGTTGAGAAGCGAGACCAAAGAGTCAAAGCCTTTGGTTCCGATTTGGCCAACCCCCTCAAGCACAACTAGGTGAGTATAACTAGGTGAGTATGGTAATAGTGGCAACAAAAGCGGACCTACAGAAGATCCTGGATCCAGAACGCCGGGTCCCACTAATGGAGGCGAACCTCTAACCAATTCCTACTGGAAAAATCCCTGCCGGGAAAACGATATTTGTGAACAGGCTGAACGCTGGTTAGCGGGTGAGGTGTCCGACATCATAGTGCGGCAGGTGAACGATGAAAACCCTACTCTGAAAGCGACGACAGATCTTCTCATCAAGACTAACGACGCCACTCGACCCCACGAGGAAGATGACCTTCGAAACAGCTGAACAGGCCTAGGAAGCAATGAAGAATGGTTTCGAGTGCCTTGGAATCACCACCCCAAACCAGATCGCCATGGAGAAGGTCTACAACGTGAGACAGTGCTACAAGTGCTTCAGCTATGAGCACTTCTCCAACAAGTGTCCAGAACAAACGGCTAAGTGTAGCTCATGCTTCGGTACTCATGTCTACAAGGACTGTACCGCCACAACCAAGAAATGCGCCATCAGTGGAGAAAAGCACACCACCACCTTTTGCCTCTGCACAAAAAGGAAGAAGAAACTAAAGAAATTTAAAGAGAAGACCAATGCGCCGCCGACCACCCACAGACAAGTCGCCGTGACCTTAGACCTTAGATCTAACCAATTCCCGAGCCTCCCTTCTAATAGCCAGATGCAGACTACGACCGTACCAGCCCTACCAAACAGTGGCTCCTCCCAACTGGTCAACCGGCCTCCACCTTGGGGACCTGAGGACCAACCAGCACCCTCATCATGTGTAGGTATTATCCCTGGTCTTATTCGACTTGTGGAAAGGCTTGTCGGACCAGAAAATCAACGATTCGTCAAGGAACTCAACGCTCAGTTTCTAGCCAACGGTCTCGACCCCCTCGACACCCGATACAAATCTCACTGAATCCACTACCACCAGGACGACCACGAGGGCGATCTCAACACAGACTCCAGAACCACCCAAGACCCAGGCAGCAAAAACAGAGGTATTTCCCTCTCCAGCTCCCAACACTCCTACCATCATCATCTCAGCAGATGCACTAGCAGACATGCTTTCTACAAATACTAACTAGGTGACTACTGGAGGCGAACCAATTCCTGAAATTAGTGGATTCTTCCACTAATCCACGACACCTGAGCCTACCTCAGGCTGCTAGACGAAAGACGAAATCACCAACTGCGGATGTTACAGTCACAGATGAGGAAATCTTAGGAAGAGCTTCACTGTCACAGCACAAATACGACATCTACTCGGTACAAGACCTCTTCATGGAGGCCACCTCACCAAACTCCAACGACAGCATGGCTCAGCCAAAGAACAAACGGAAGACCTAGAGATCTACACTAACCCACCATCTCCATAACTTATACAGCCAGCCCTCCGAGGCTGAAATCAACCATGAAGACACCCCATCCATCCCCAGATCCAGTATCAGCCATTGATGTAGACAATGGTTCCAAAGAGCCTCCACTTACGGGTTCACCATAACCCGTGCTACTTGGAACTTTTTATTCCGAGTAGCTGAATCTAAAAAAAAGTCTTGTTCACACATCTCCTGTGCCAGTTAAGTACAACAGGCACACCATTGCTCGTGCTGCTTGGAACTTTTTATTCCGAGTAGCTGAATCTAAACAAAACAAATCTTGTTCAGTTTGTCGACTCACCCATTCTCAGACAAATCACTGCTGGGAGAACGATTTTCGTCAACTGACTGAACCGCTGGATAGCGGGTGAGGCCCCCCCCCCACCCAGACAACATAGTGGGACAAGTCAGTGCCGAAAATCGAACTATGAAAGCGACGACAGTTCTACCCATAAAGAACGCCAACAACAACCGTCTTACAATGAAGATCACCTTTAAGACAAGAACAAGCCAGGGAAGAAGCAAAGAAAGGATTCAAATTCTTTGGAATCCCCTCACTGAACCAGATCACCAAGGAGAGATTTACAATGTGAGACAGTGCTTCAGTTAATGAGCACTTCTAAAACAAGTGCCCAGTATAAACGGCTAAATGTAGCTCATGCTCTATTACTCACAATTACAAGGACTGTACTGCCAAGAAATGCACGAACTGTGGAGAACAACATGTACCACCTCCTGCTTCTGCACAAAAAGGAAAGAGGAACGGAAGAAGATTAAGCAGATCACCACACCATAAACCAGCCATAGGAAAGTCACAGCGAACTTGACGGTGAACTTCCCAAGCCAACCTTCAACGAGCCAGACGCAGATAACAGCCGTATGGACCAGCCATCCATACAGTTGTCGTCTGCGTCCGGCTGGCCTGCGTACAGGCCTGCACACGCAAGCCCCAACAACAAGACCCTATGTCAACAAGAACGACAACATCCAAACTGAGTTTACACATTCAGGTCATCATAGCCAACCCATCCCTGCTGTTTAGATAGTACCTATTGTGACGATCGTCAGTAGTCATGTATTTGTATGTACTTAACTTTTGGATAATAGTGTAAGGATTTTTTTTTAAATAAATGAAGCTAAAAAAATACTTTAATATTCTTAGCCTAGTATAACACATACATGTACTAGATTAGGCCTCCGATATTATGTATTAGGCTTATGAAGAATAGGTTAGTTTTCTTTGTTAAACACGAGTAAAAGATAGTTTTTCGGTTTGTCCAACTAATAGTTCAGACTTCTACTTTCTAATTTCGTTGTACGTCGGTATATATACTATGGCCTTCATCGTTACTATAAGACCTACCAAAACAGGAGGATGGGCTGTCATATTATATGACAGTTGCGAAAACAAAACAACAGTTGCAAACAAGATCACATCCTGCTCCTATGGACAGTGAACAAGCTTCTGAAAACTAAAGGCATTGCGGTAGTATTGCTACCAGAGACGGAACGCGAACATGTAACCACTCAAACAGACGCTCCACACACAACGACAACTGCGGACACTCAGACGATACTGACAGCGGTTCACATCACAAAGGAAACAGGAATAATGGTGACTTGTTGATCTCTCCCACGAAGATAAAAGGCAGTCTCATCAGAGATGATTCCGAGGATGCAGTCTTAGCATCCCAAAAGGTACGAACTCACATGTTAGAGGGTACCAATGCACCTGGCGTTTTGGACACAGCTACAGGTCGAGACACCACTTTCAGGAATGGCCAGGCGATCACCATCGACTTACCACGGAATATCGGCGAAGATTTTCCACAATACCCTACACCGTCGCTTGTATAGACCCATGTATACACACACGAAGCCAAAACTAGAAACCAAAGAACAGGCAAAAATAGAGCCCTGAGGGACCCTTTGATAGTGATGCTGTGGTGGAATATGAAACAAGGACTTCTGGCTGCTGCTCGACCCTCTTGGCTCCCTTGATGTTTTGTGCCGAGTGATTGATTCTGCTATCTAAAAAAAAAAAACTCGCCCGGTTGCTTGGTTGAGCCCTGGCTCTGCGACGCCGAAGCTTCCTCTCCAGACTATACTTTCGACTGTCCCACTTTCCAGATCCAATTCATCTACAGATCTACAGTATCAGCTACTCGTACTGGTAATGACTTCAAAACAGCCTTCACCTACGTACTATTCAAGCTCGTGCACCTATGAGGAGGCCTAATCTTTATCAATCGATCAATCATATCTTGTTCAGAATATTGTATATAGTACCTTGAGAAAGGATGTAGGTTACGTTAAAAAAAATGGCATTTAATACCCTTAAGAATTATGGGGTTTCGCTTTTTCCTGACTGCAATTGCGTGCAACGTCACCAATGTGTAGATGGCAGACGTTTCACAAAACTATGGAAATCAAGCAATACAAGAGCAAGCATACAGGGCCTGGTAGCACGGTCGAGTAAGTGTCCTTGATGGTGTCCTCTCAGACCTGCTTTACTGGGTCCTGATCCGTGTTGGTTGTGGGAATATCCTCAATATAAGTGAAGCAATTAAAGGGACTCTCAAGGTCGCCATCACATTAGAGTTTAGTGATTAATAGTCAGTTCGGTGTTGAAGACACCCCGGGGCTGAAAGCAGAAGTGCGAATAGTGGCAGTATTTAGAAGTGGTTCAATGGAAACACCGCATAAAGCTTACCAGTAGTTTATTTACCCTTAACAACTAATACAATGAGTGCTTAAATTTCTCTAGATTGGCATGAGCAAAGCTATTATCACATTAGGGATACTCTTGACGTCTAATCAATTATGATTCACTTGTGGACAAAACCTAACACGGTTCACCACCAATTACTAACACGGCATCAGTGTACAAAGGGACACAGGAGCTCCAAACAGGATACTCGGACAATATCCATGCACAATAAATCAACAATGTCAATGGGACAGGCAATAATCATGTACAAATAATTAATGCCCACAATAACTAAATATGTGGTGTATGCGAAGCTCACATTCACTGACGGGTGTAATGTGGTGATACCATACAGATAAACATGTATATATAGTCGGGTGTGTCTGGGTTTCTACCTATACCAGTTTCAGGTGTTGAAGAGGTGAGAACTCTGGTTGACCACTCAGATCAAGACACAGAAAGACACTTTAATAAGAAAACAAGATCTTCTATTTCCAAGTAGACTAGCCGGCACTATTCACACAGCTGTCATTCAGACAATCATCCTAGTAAATGGCCTGACAGCTGGGCCCCGCTCGTGCACGACATGAGAGCACAGTAGGATGACAGCCTTTCCCGACACGGCGGGGTGCTCCCAGAGGGGTGTGCTGTGTGTCAACTCTCACCACAGGAGGTACTTTATGCAGATACACTTGCTGGTAAATAACACAGACGCTTCAGAATCGCACACGGCACGTAAGGTGAGTGGGTGGGGCAGGCGGCGACGTCGTCACGTAGTACAGTGAGGGCGGAGCGGCTGGCGGCTGGCAGTTACCCGAGCTTACGGACCTCGAGTGGCGGCGGCGTCTGCTATCTTCTTGAGGTTATCTTGAGATGATTTCGGGGATTAGTGTCCCCGCGGCCCGGTCCTCGACAAAGGCCTCCTTTTTGTAACACACCCCCAGGAAGCAGCCCGTAGCAGCTGTCTAACTTCCAGGTAGCTATTTACTGCTAGATGAACAGGTGCATCTTGGTGAAAGAAACTTTTTGCCCATTTCTTTCCGCCTTCACCGGGGATCGAACCCGAAACCTCAGGACTACGAATCCGAAGTGCTGTCCACTCAGCTGTCAGGCGCCCTGAAGGCTAAGCTATTTTTACACCATGCAGACACCTGTGGTACAGTCACACAGAGTACTTAGGCAGCGGCACTTTGCTTACTTCACTCTGTTCACTGAGTCACAGATGATCTCGATCTTTGTCACCAAATGTTACCTGATAGCAGTCTCTTTTATTCAGGTGATAGACAGATTTTGTCACTCTCGAAGGCTTCAATACAATATAGTCACTGTCGCGATTCTAGGCGAGCGCTGGTATATTAAATGAGATGCTGAGGGTAATTTGGCGGTGAGGAACGAGCGATGTGTTCTTGTCAATTGGCCGATAGATAGAATACGTCAACCACGTACGATGTTCCTCACTACAATGTCGCTGCTGGCCTCAGCATGGGGTTGTTAGGGACTTCTTGGGACACAACTGCCACGCCTTCAAATTAACCAATTGCGTCGCAACACAGGTGCCAGAACCAATGATATTGGTCCCTACATGATGGATAGAAGGGTGACGTCATGACCACGTCACGACAACGTCACGGTTCCCCTTCGTGATGGTTGACGTTGACCTCAAAGGTCGCGGCTTCTCTCTCCCGCCGGGTTGACGTCCCCTCTTCCACCAGACTAACACCTTCAGACCTGTGTATTCCCTGACTCTTGTTGCTATGGTATAAATGCTTTACTCACCTTAATCTAATTCCTCCCTAGGTATACGGCTGCCTCAGCATGACCCCATGCACTCCTGGGCATGTGGGCATTCCAAGGACACCCGACATGACAGTTTTCCATCCAGGGGTAAAAGATATATGAATTGTGCACTGCTTGGTGCACTGTGCACTGCAATAAGCCATTCAAGTCAGCTGTGGGAAAATTTTGAGGGACCATTCTCGCACAAGCATAAATTGCGTCTTTCCTTCACCTTCATTATTATGATCATTGAAAATCCTTTTGAGGCAATGGAGTGACTTGAACCAGTGATGATTCTCAGACACCTGTCTTAACTGACGCGATAGTACGAAATCGTGCCCGAGTCGGTTGAGGCCGGTGTGTGTGTGTGGGAATCACCAGAACGCTAGTTCAAGTCAAAGTGTTCAACATCGATAACAGTGAAGATATAAGTTGGAAACACTCTATGGGCAGTCAACACCTGATTTCAAATTTCATGGGAATCGAATGCAAGCCGATCTTTCTTAAAGGAGGGCATGGGAATTCGTCCCCTCCCCTCCCCCCCCTGCGGCACGCACCATTCAGCGATACAGTACTATGCAAAGTTTGGTGAGGTTAACACCAAGTGTCTGGCCTCCAACCTCGAACAAGCCGAGCAACAGACAGAAATGATCTCATCTAAATGTATGCATGAATGTATGTATAAATTCATGTATGTATACATCC
Source organism: Procambarus virginalis (assembly GCA_020271785.1). Classification (NCBI taxonomy): domain Eukaryota; kingdom Metazoa; phylum Arthropoda; class Malacostraca; order Decapoda; family Cambaridae; genus Procambarus; species Procambarus virginalis. The sequence goes on from WNGS01004511.1 coordinate 4,154,416, forward strand.
AAGAATGTATGCATGTATATATACATGCAAGCATGCATAAACAGCATACATTGCGAAAAATAACACCAAATTGCTCATCATGTGCATCCCATTGCCTAATGGATCTAATCACAGAATTAGTTAAAAATAATTAGTATAATTTATATTCATAATTACTCATATCGGGATTATGGGAAAAGTTTTATGTTTTAAATTCTCACATTACACGGTTGACTTAATCCGTACAACGGTAATGTAAAATGGTCTACAAATGCCAAAATGAAACGATTACCGTACAGTTCCCCTCGATGGTCATGTATTACTTGTTCGCTGTTCTGGGAATTTTATTACTTTGATTCTGTGTAAGTTTCCCATGCACAGTATAGCAAGAATATTTGGTAACATTTACAGTTCTCATTGTGGTATACCAGTGTCGCTGGTAGTCAGGAGTCATGTTATTGTGGTAGACCAGAGTGTCGGTGGTAGTCAGGAGTCATGTTATTGTGGTAGACCAGAGTGTCGCTGGTAGTCAGGAGTCATGTTATTGTGGTATACCAGTGTCGCTGGTAGTCAGGAGTCATGTTATTGTGGTGTAACACCACCTATCATTGTAACCAAAACCTGATACCACTGTAGGTTCACACCCTCGTGCTCTTAAATATATTTCCTTATAAAGTCTAAACAATGTTTAAAGTTGAGTGTAACTTGGTACTACTTGTCGTGCTCAGAACCATTAATTGGTACTTTCAAAGGAAATGTTTTCCTCAGTTTAAAAGGAGATCTGGCTGCCACCACCTCATTACATTAGTTACAACAAGAGTATTGATAATTACTAATTAATGGATCGTCAGTGGTTTATAAGGGAATCCACCGCACATTCAAGGGCCTGACAGCAGGACAACGCTTCGGATTCGTAGTCCTGAGATTGCGGGTTCGATCCCCGGTGGAGGTGGAAGTAAATGGGCAGAGTTTCTTTCACTCTGATGCTCCTGTTACCTAGCAGTAAATTAGGTACCTGGGAGTTAGACAGCTGCTACGGGCTGCTTTCTGGGGATGTGTAACGAAAAGGAGGTCGAGGTCCGGGCCGCAGGAACGCTAAGCCCAAAATCATCTCAAGAAGATCCAAAGATAACCCTGTTTATAAAACTTTAGACTTGATGTTCAATTATTAAGATTAAACAATTTAATGCTGGAGAATTTTGGGAGGTTCTAACAAGTAACTGCAACGTCCTTCATTACATACACCCGATATATGGCAAGGGGGAAACCATTGGCATAAAAAGATGGAAATTAACTAGATTTGATTAAATTGTAATTATGATTTTTATAAAAAAATCCCAGAGCTATTCTTGTCTTACACTAGCAATGGTTAAAAAATTTAGACATGAACAATAACATCAGAGATCTCACACTTTGCATTATGGACCAATGCCTCTCAACATCCCGAGACTCACTGCCTTTCTCAAAATTTTTGAGAGAGTGCTAAGAAGTAAGATCACAAAATACATGGAATCACAGCATCTCCATAACCCCGGACAACATGGTTTCAGAACAGGGCGGTCTTGCCTGTCACAGTTGCTGGACCACTATGATATGGCATTAGATGCTATGGAAGACAAACAAAACGCTGATGTAATTTACACAGATTTCGCAAAAGCTTTTGATAAATGTGACCATGGTGTTATTGCACATAAAATGCGTTCAAAAGGAATTACCGGGAAAATAGGCAGATGGATCTACAATTTCCTGACTAACAGAACCCAATGTGTAATAGTCAACAAAATAAAATCCAGCCCATCAATCATGAAGAGCTCAGTCCCACAGGGTACTGTGCTTGCCCCAGTACTTTTTCTCATCCTCATATCCGACATAGACAAGAACACAACCTATAGTACTGTATCATCCTTTGCAGATGACACTAGGATTTTCATGAGAGTTGGCAACATAGAGGACACAGCAAACCTCCAATCAGATGTAGATCAGGTCTTTCTATGGGCTACAGAAAATAATATGGTGTTTAACGAGGATAAGTTCCAGCTCATGCGCTACGGAAAAATTGAAAATATAAAACCGGAAACCACGTACAAAACTCAGGCAAATCATAACATAGAACGAAAAGGCAATGTAAAGGATCTGGGTGTACTCATGTCGGAAGACCTTACCTTTAAAGAACACAATAAAGTAGCCGTCACAACTGCAAGAAAAATGACAGGTTGGATAACAAGAACTTTTCACACTAGAGATGCTATACCGATGATGATACTTTTCAAAACGCTTGTGCTCTCTAGAGTGGAGTACTGCTGCACAATGACAGCCCCTTTCAAAGCTGGAGAAATTGCTGACCTGGAGAGCGTGCAGAGATCCTTCACTGCTAGAATCCACTCAATAAAACATCTAAATTACTGGGACCGACTAAAGAGCCTAAATCTGTACTCCCTTGAGCGCAGGCGGGAGAGATACACAATAATTTACATGTGGAAAATAATTGAGGGGCTGGTCCCAAACCTGCACACGGAAATAACATCACATGAGACCAGAAGACATGGCAGGATGTGCAGAATACCCCCGTTGAAAAGCAGAGGTGCAACAGGTACTCTGAGAGAGAACTCTATCAACATCAGAGGCCCGAGACTGTTCAACACGCTCCCGCTACACATAAGGGGCATAACTGGCCGACCCCTCACAGTGTTCAAGAGAGAACTGGATAAGCACCTCCAAAGGATACCTGATCAACCAGGCTGTGACTCATACGTCAGGCTGCGAGCAGCCGCGTCTAACAGCCTGGTTGATCAGTCCAGCAACCAGGAGGCCTGGTCGACGACCGGGCCGCGGGGACGCTGAGCCCCGAAGCCCTCGGAAGCACCTCAAGGTAGGCCTCTACCTGGCCCCTGAATGATCCAGTACGGCTCCAGCCCTACCCACTGGTACTCTGATTCTATGATCATACTTCCAGGGGTTTATATACTTGAAACTGCCCCAGCTAGTGTCAACTGATGGTTATTTGTTCTCAACTATAAGTTGATGGTTTGTAGTGTCTGCTTACCCACGTGCATCTTAAAACATCACACTTAGTATTTTATGGAATTTTTAATTAAAGCTGTTTGACAAGAGTTTATCCCTGATTATCTCGTAACTAATGGCTGGCAAAAACCATCTCGTTGTATAGAAATTTTTACTTAAAATTGCTTGATATGACTCTTAACTAATGGCCAACTAGGTAACCTCCTGACCTCTTACACTTCAAGGAGGAGGAGAGGAGAATTAGGGAAGGGTGAGAAAGAGGAGAAAGAGAGGAATAAGAGAGAGAGAGAGAGAGAGAGGAGGATTTCCCTGGTTGTTACAACTCCTCTTCCCCAGAGTTTAGGCAAAATCGGGTGTATGAATAATTTAGCCTGATTATGTCTTACCACAATTGTCCACAATTCCACAAAACATAATTTAAACAAAATGCCAGTCTCCTCAGTTACTTATAAATTCTATCTAGCTATTTCATTACAAACTAAAATACATTACACAGATTCACTTCAAAAGAACTTAAATTAAGGAAAGTTATAAGGTCATAATAATACTTGTGGGCAGTTCCTTCCAGCCCACCCAAAAAATGCCAGGGTCAATTGCATTCATCCCTGCAAAATACTAACTGTTTACACTCCAAAGCCTACTCGCCTTTCTCAAAATGAGAAAATTATTTAATGTATCTTATAAACAAGGGCACACTACAGTGAACGTATGTACCCATACAATGGTACAGATTAGACCTCATATATACACTCACCAGAAGCAGTCTACTATCACAAAAATTGCAAATGAAAACAAAATAATAACCAAGTTGTAGATAAGTCCATTTTCTAGAGGCCCAATTCTACTAGAAACGATCAGGTCCAGGGAATGGTTCCTTCCAGTTTTCTACAGAATTTCACTGTATCCGATTCCCCGGTTACTATTTAATGGAATTTTTCTAGATTTTGATAAACATTATTATCTAAGACATTTCTTAGAATACTTGAGTCTTCTACCTAAGAGATTGTCTAGACACACTGTTTCTAGGCATAGGTTTTTATTACCCCATACATGGTATAATTAATTTTTAACATTAAAACCGTTCTCAAGATCCACTTGATAGAGTAGTAAGAACAGAGTCTTCTCAAGCAGCCTTTATGAACGTTTCCACAATTTGTTAGTCTTGATTTACTGATTTATATCACACATTCTTTGTAATCTTGCGCCATGAACCACTGTAGTTGGTGTTGACTGGTCCCAGTGTCCGCCTGTCGAACACACTCTGTAGGGTGGAATGTGCCCACCTCTTTGCTAATCTTGTTGGTCTCAGCGACATGGCATCCTCAAGGTCGAGGGGGAACTGGTAGGTTGGCGGCATACCCGCTTCGTGGACCTCGTGCCGACACTTGTGGTGTGCCTGCATGGCCTGTCGGTGCAGGCGAGTGAGTGCTTCCGATGACTACGGCAAGACAACAGCCCACCATACTGGTACGTTGAGATCTGGACAACTGCGCTCTGTTGGTAGGAAGCTCTGGCCTGGACAATCCTCGTTAGTGGGGAGGTGTCAGCCGGGGTATTTGTGACTACCACTCTCCCAGGCAGCCGATTGGTGGGGTTACTGGAATTGGTGAGAGGGGGGGGGGGTGTCGGGTAATCCCCTTCTCCACTCTACCAGTAGGGTCGAAAGGGGTCACCCCCACTGGCCTACGTCTTGGTTCACAAGTAGCTGGGACTGTGGGCGGAGTGGTGTGGACAATCAGATCTGGGAAAGTCAAACATGCTGACTGGTTGAAGCAAGGACTCACCCCTGGGCTTTGGTATCATGAAAACAACCCAATGGAAGGTAAGGCATGCTATCTGAATGCAACCCATGAAAATTCCAAACCATTGATATAAAAGATAATGAAAACCGTTAGCGAACAAGACAGAATTAATTAAGCACTAACTGCCAAGTCTGGCAGATACTATCCTTAATCCAGTGCATTCCTCTGTTTCTGCCCTTCCTTCCCCCGATTCCCCTTGACCGCCCCTCTCTGATGCTTCCTCCCACTCCAAACGCAGTCCGCCTCTGGCCCATCCATCCATTGCCTCGACTCCATAGTCTTTGCTAGCTTTGCCTATTCCCTGTAACCCCAACTTCACTGATACTGATCTTAGTATACTGTGTTTGTCTTTGCCTTTGTTACTCCCTTTTTATGTGTTTCTGTTCTCTTTTTCACAATGTCTATTCTTCATATTCGTTGATGTTATGCTAACTTCTATCAACTCCAACTTCTGATCACGTAGTTTTCCCCACTTTGTGTTTGTCTCCAGGAGCAGATGCTTGGCGTTCGTCCTGGTCAAGGACGTGACCAAGGCGCTGGTCAAGGAACCACTTCCTCATGGTTATTTCTTTCTCTCTTCCCCTCCAGCTTTTGCTGGGGCCCCATAACTCTACTGCTCTCTTGATCCGTCATGATATTCCCTTTCTCCCCATTACTTTTTCAGTCGCACATTTAGTGTTCTGCGGCCCGTATCTTTGTGAGTAAATGGTATACAGTCTGTTCCACTTATCCTCCCCCCAAATGTCCTGCTTTCTCTTACTGACCTTAAACATCTGTTGGACTCCTAACAAGAGCCTGTGTTCTGGTAAGGGTAACTGCCAGAGTTATTTTAACTGTCGGTAACTGTTTGGATGATTTTAACTGTCGGCATACTGTCTGGGGAGATGTTCTGACGAATACCCAGGGGCCGCCTTCTCAAACCATTTGTCCCCTTCTGTCTCTTGAATTCTGGTGAACCTACTCATGTTGACTTACGCACTCCCTCCCTTATCTCTCTCTCTCTTTCTGCTCATCTTCTCTTTAGATTTCACATGGTGGGTTGTTGATGACCTCTATAACAGTGACCATTTCCCCATCCTTGTTACCTTCTTCTGTTTACACCCTTCCATCTCCTTCCCTAGGTGGCAGTTTGCCATGGCAGACTGGAATCTATTCACCTTACATGCTACTCTTTCCAACGTCTCTGATCTGTCTCTCCCTCAAGCCCTCCTTCCCTTTCATGACAGTTTTCGTGGCTGCCCTCTGCTCTGTTTCTTACTCTTGCTTGCTCTGGACGTGCATGCTCCATTCCCTGGTGGAATGCAGACTGTGCTCAAGCTGTCCGCTGTAAGTGTGGAGCCAGAAAGAAACCCCTATGCCGACAGACGCCTGATTCTTATATTTGTTTTGGAAGGCGAGTGCAGTGAACTGTAGAGCCATCTGTACGGCTAAGCATGAGAGATGGAAGTCTGTGTCCACCAATACCAACTGACACTCCTATGCCCCTGATCTGGAAGAAGCACTGCATGATAGTGGGTAAGTTTGTTCCCGATGTCTCGCCAGTCCTTCACCTCTGTTGTTCACACTTTTCGACTTCTAGGTCTGGTTCTCCTCTTCTCCCCTTCTTTCCTTACTTGTAAGCCCCTTCTTGAATCTTGTTCCAAAGATTTTCGCACACATCTTCAGCTTTCATAGAACGATTCTTTCTCTCTCTCAGATCTCTAGTGTGCCCTGGCCCTCTGCAGTTCTACGGCAGCGGGCTTAAATGACAATCATTATGAGATGCTTCATCATCTCCCTCCATGCACGTTTCAGTGTTTACTGAATATTTATAACCATATCCTGGGAATCGTCGTGAGTCTCAAAGGACTGGCTTGAGGCTGTTGTTCTTCCAATTCGGAAACCAGGTTCACTAGTGTCATTCCCAAAAGACTAAAATCCCATTGCTCTAATGAGTTGCGTCTTCAAACTCTTTGAACTAATGGGCAATGTCCATCTGATGAGGTTCTTGGAACACTATCACCACCTCTCCCTTTCTCAATTTGGCTTTTGCAAGTGTCGCATCACGATTGATGTCTTAGTGAACTTGTAGGTCTGTATTCGTACTGCCTTTGTTGCGAAGACCTCCGTTGTTGCTGTGCTTTTTATTCTAGAAAAGGCGTATGGTACTTCCTGGAGATACCATATTCTGTCCTAACTCCGTTTTTTGGCCTTCGTGGTAATCTCCCACTTTTCCTCCAAAGCTTCCTCTCTAGTCGTTCCTTAAGAGTGAGGCTTGGTACCGCTCTCTCTGCTTCTTTTTGGCAATACGAAAATGTACCCCAAAGTAGTGTTCTGAGCACTAATCTTTTCCTGGTTGCCCTCAATGGTCTCCTTTCCTCCCATCCTTCTGGCATTTTCTCAGCTCGCTATGTTGACAATCTTACCTTTTGCTGTCAAGGTGATGACGTTCCTTTTCTCCAATGGTGGCTTCAACTTGAGAATGCTGTGTCGTCCTGGGCCAACAACCATAGCCTCAACTTCTCTACAGCCAACACTTGTGCTATGAATTATACTCGGAAGCAGGTCGTTCATCTTCTCCCTGTGTCACTTTATAGGAATCCTCTTTTGTACAAAGATTCTGATAAACTTCTGGGGTTAATCTGTGACACGTGTTTGTCTTGGTCTCCCTATATATTAAACTCGAAGTTAAGTGCTTTAAGGCCCTTAACTTTTTTTAGGTCTTGTCCCATACTGCCTGGGGGAGTTGATAGGTGCTAGCTCCTCTCCTTACATTCCTCTCTCGTGCTGTCTAAACTCGATTATGGCTGTCGTGCTTACTCGTCTGCCTCTTCCCCCCCTTCCCTACGCTTCGTCGTCTTGATGCTCTTCAACACACCGAGTTATGCCTCAGCTCTGGTGCCTTTCACTCGACTCCTACCCAGAGCCTGTATGTTTAAGCCTGTCTCTACAGGATGGCCGTGATCGCTACTCTCTTACTTTGTTCGGTCCCTAAAACACTCTTATTCTAGCTTTGGACATACTTTGATCATTGCCTGGCCTGTAAGCCCTGTTTCCTTTCACCACCTTTCCATTTCTGTCCGATTGTCTCGCTTGAAAGGTTCTCAATATTTCTCCAATACTTCTCCTCGTGTCGTTCCATCCTTGCCCCCATATTTTGTGTTTACCTCGCAATGATTCTGGGGCTTAGCGGCCCTACGGCCCGGTCCTCGTCCAGGCCTTCTGGTTGCTGGAGTGGTCAACCAGGCTGTTTGACGCGGCTGCTTGCAGCCTGATGTATGAATCACAGCCTGGTTGAACAAATATCCTTTGGAGGTGTTTATCTTCTTTCTTGAACCCTGCGAGGGGTCGGTAAGTAACTACACTCCCTTACGTGTAGTGAAAGCGTGTTGAACAGTCTGGGGTCTCTGATGTTGATAAAGTTCTCTCTCAGAGTACCCATTGCATCTCGGCTGTTCAACAGGGGTAATCTGCACATCCTGCCTTGTCTTCTGGTCTCATGTGGTGTTATTTCCGTTTGCAGGTTTGGGTCAACCCCTCTAGTGTTTTCCACGTGTAAATTATTATGTATCTCCCCCGCCTGCGCTCTAGAGAATACAGATTTAGGAATTTTAGTTGTTCCCATGTCCCAAGAAGGCTTTAGTTTCCCATGGAGGATCCCCCCCTTCCAAAGTTTTGTAAAACCTTGACCCACATAACAAAAGCTTTTACCCCTCCTACTGCTCTGAAACGCCTTTTCCTTGCACACTTTCTTAACACTCCTGCTCCATTTTTGTCTTCACAGGCAGAAATAACAGAAATGACAGACGGGTCTGAGTCTGCCGACGGTGTAGGCTGCTCTGTTGTCTTTTCTGACATTACCTATATGTGTTGTCTGCCCACAGAGACTAGCATCTTCACGGCAGAACTTTATGCATTTTAGTATGTTCTTCAACTAATTTCTCGCTGTCACTCTTCCTTTGTTGCTGTAGTTGACTCTTGCAGTGCCTTCATGGTTTTAGAGTCCTTTAATCCAGTTCATCCTCAGCTAGTCGAAATTCAACATTGGCTGTTTATTATCTCCAGCAGATTTATGACAGTCGAGTCTTGCTGGGTTCCTAGCCATATTGGCGTTTCTTTAAATGAGTGTGAAGATCTTGCTGCTAAGGAGGCTATCCGCACCTCTCCCATTTCCCTCAAAGGTGTTCCTTATTTCGATTTCAACCTGGTTATTCATTCCTCAGTCCGTGCACTTTCGCAGAGTTGTTGGCCTTCTGTTACTGGTAACAAGCTGTGTGCTCTTAACTGTAGTGTCCCCGAGGCCTTTCTCCTACCACCGTGACTGGCGGTGGTAAACGGCTCTGGCGAGGTTAGGTATTGGCAAAAGACATTTAACTCACGTGGACTTAATGGAGCGCCGCTCTGCTCCTTACTGTCCAAACTGCATTGGCCCTCTTACGGTCGTGCATATCCTTGTTGAATGTCCTGACTTCCAAGATGTGCGTGCGTCTTACTTCCCGACTGTTCCTCGCGGTCACCTGTACCTCAATAGTATCCTTGGTAAATCGGATACCTTTCATATCATTTGCCCAATGTGCTATTGTTCTGGTGTTGTAGTGTTGGCATCCTTAGTGATATTTAGCGCCTTTTGAATATCTCGCACATTTGATGCTGCTACAGACTCCCCGGCTTGGCTCCTTTTGATAATTACTTACTGCCCTGGCAAGCATGAGGGAGAAATTGAATTTATTTTAGTCAGTGATTATCCGCTAATATGTTTGTTGGTTTCAATAAATGCCGTAGCAATAAACTTAGGCACTTTTAGTAAACTGCAACTAATACTATTAAATTTGTATCTGTAACAAAACCTTTAGTCTCCAGCATTAATAGATCATGGGCTGGGACTCGTCAAGAGTCAAAACGCTGTGCCCGAATCGTTATGCGTGTTAGTGACTTTCCAAGAATGTAAAAATAACAATCTTTTGAAATCTCATATTGTACCTTGATTTACAATTGTACCTTGTAAATCAATATTATTTTTATTATTATTATGGGAGTATCCTGAGGTGTTCATAAAGGGGAGCTCACTTTGAGAAACTCCATAAGGATATATTTTATGATGAGACTGTGAATATTTTCCACATTATTACATGAGTCAATAACAATTACATACCAACTTGTTTTGATTTCAGTATTTACTCTCACGGACCGTCTTGATCCCTCACTGGTTCTTATCAGTATACTCATATACTACATTCCCGGTCCATCCCGGGACAAAGCCGGTCCATCCCCTGGACTCTAATTGGCCCTTACCTTGGACCCTGAATTGGTCCACACAGTGACTTAACATAACTTAACATTAACATCCAAAACGCAAAAGAAAAATCCATATGTCATCCCATGGGTTAATGTGTCATTCCTCATCAATATTTACTCACTAGGTGAAAAGTCAACGTTTTCACACATTATTCACAAATTATGTGAAGGGAGCAGGAACACATGGCACCATCTGGGAGGTGAAATCCTGCAAGAGTCAAGTAGAGAGAGATCTGGGGATGATATTGCAGTCCCCGTGGCACAGTGGCAAGACACTCGCCAAGCACTTAACAAGCGCTTTGGCTTGGGTTCGTATTCTGACCAGGGAGGATTGACCGGGTGCCAATCTTTAACTGTAGCCTCTGTTCACCCAGCAGTGAATGGGTACTTGATTGTTAAACTATTTGGCGGGTCGTATTCCAGGGAAAATTTGGATAAAGGTCCTGCCCAAAACGCTATGCGTGATAGTTGTTCTACAAGAATGTAAGAACTCTTGCGTATTACAAAATAAAATCTCACTGAACCTATCCTTAAAAGCCCTCATCAAAAGGATATCATCAGCGGCGTATGCTAGGTTGGCCAACATAAAAACTGTCTTTAGAAAATTGTGTAAGGAACCATTTAGAACCTTGTATACCATATTTGTCAGACCAATCCTGGAGTATGCAGCTGCAGCCTGGAGTACATGCCTAGTAAAACACATGAAAAATTTAGAGGACATTCAAAGGTATGCCACCATACCTTTGGTGGCATACCTTTGAGAGAAATGAGGTATGCTCTACCGTTAAGAGCATACCTCATACCTCTCAGTCCAAGAACTGAGAGATACGAGTCATGAGGAAAGGCTAAGGTAATTAAAGATTACGTCCTAGAAGAGAAAAGAGTTAGGGGACACATGATCACCACCTACAAAATTCGCAGAGGAATTGACAGGGTGGACAAAGGAGTGGGTAGAACACCATATAGGGGACACAGGTGGAAGCTTAGTGCCCAACTGAGCCAAAAAGACATTATGAAAAATTGTTTCAGTGTCAGGGTAGTTTATAAATGGAATGCGCGAAGCAGTGATGTGGTGGAGGCAGACTCCATACACAGTTTCAAGTGTAGATATGATAGAGTCCAATAGCCTCAAGAACATGGGCACCAGTTGACTGACAGTCGAGAGGTGGGGCCAAAGAGCAGAAGCTCAACCCCGACAAGCACAATTAGATGAGTAGAAATAAGAGTTCGACTCTAACTCGACCTTGGCGGCCCATCCCAGCACTGCGACCCCAGCAACCCGTCCTTCTAATGGAGCGTCGCATTTCGCCTCATACTCTACCTAGGGCCAAAAATCGTCGTACCAGAAATGGCAGCGGCTCAAGAAATGGACACTTTCCTCTTTCGGGTCCTCTGGTAGGTTAGGATAGGCCACTTTAGTACGACAGTGTCTTAACGTTGGGAAACCTTAAGAGGACGGGCTGCTCGTCTCCCCGGACCTCTGAGGACTAGACTCCTCATATCGACCGTCATAGCTTGAATGCACTGGTCGACCAGTCACGCCCCCTACGTGACATTCTCATGCCATGACAACTGGCGGTTGCTCTAGACTGTGAGTCACGTGAGCAACCCGCACCTGAGACACACCCTGTCAGAAGACGTCATGGCCTTCTTGGCCAAGCTCGCACACAACCTCTGACCTTCGTTAATCTCCCTGAGACCCCGCATGCCGCCCACAGCTCCACTCCACAACCCTCCTCTTCCGCAGGCTTACTCATATGCCCAGAGTTGATTATTCTACCTTCATGTGTCTCAGTTTACGACACGTGTGATTTAATGTTCGACATGACACCCTGGGCTATACGGCTTCACATGTTGCCCCGGGCTGTAGAGGTCTAGAAGTTACCTTATTATATAATCCTATACATGTTGTCCTGTGCTATAATGTTCTACATGTTGACCTGTGCTGGAAAGAACTACATATGTCACTGTGTTATAATGCTCTATATGTTGTCCTGTGCAATAGTGAACTTCTTGTTGCCCTGTGCAATAATGCATTTCATGTCATGTTCTCTGATGCACTTCATGTTGTCCAGTGCTATAATGCTCTACATGTTGTCCTGTCCAATAATGCTCTACAAGTTGCCCTGAGCTATAATGAACTTCATGTTGCCCTGTGCTATAATGATCTATATGTTGCCTGTGCAATAATGATCTGCATGTCCTTTGCTATAATGCACAACATGTTGCTCTGTGGTATAATGCAGAACATGTTACCTTGTCCTATAATGCACAACATATTAACTGTGCTATGATGCACTTCATGTTGTCCAGTGCTATAATGCTCTACATGTTGTCCTGTCCTATAATGCTCTACAAGTTGCCCTGAGCTATAATGTACAATATGTTGCCCTGTGATATTATGTTCTACATGTTGTCATGTGCTATTGTGCTATACATATTGCACTGTGCTATAGTGCTCTACATAATGCATTGTGCTATAATGCTCTACATGTGGCCTCTGTGCTATAATGCTTTACATATAGTTCTGAGCTATAATTCTCTAAATGTTGCCATATGTTATAATAGTGGTATAGTACTCAAGATGTTGTCCTGTGATAAAGTGCACTTTGTTGTCCTGTACTATAATGCTCAGCATGTTGTGTTCTGCTATAATGCTCTACTTGGCGCTCTAAGCTTTCATGCACTTCATGTTGTCCTGTGCTATAATGAACTATATGCTGCCCTGTGATATGGTGCTCTACATGTTATCCTATGCTATAATGCACGTAATGTTGTCCTATTTAATAATGCTCTACATGTTGTAATGTGCTATAATGCTCTAAATGATGCCCTGTGATATAGTGCAATACATGTTGTCTTGTGCTTTAATGCTGTGCATTTTACTCTGTGCTGAACTGCGCTATATGTTGTCCTGTGCTATAATATTCTACATGTTGCCATGTGCTATAGTGCTTTACATGTTGTCCTGAATCTATAACGCTCTACAGGTTTACAGGCTCTACTTATTGCCCTGTGCTATTGTGCTCTACATGTTGCTCTGTGCTATAATGCTCTACATGTTGCCATGTGCTACAGTGCACTGCGTGTTGACCTGTCCTATAATGTTCCAAATGTTGACGTGAGCAATAATGAATGTCTTCCTGTGCTATAATGCTCTACATGTCCTGTGCTATAAGGCACTACATGTTGCCCTGAGCTATAATGCTCTTCATATTGCCATGTGCTATAATGCATTTCACGTTGTCCTGTGCTATAATGCACTATATGTTGTCCTGTGCTATAATGCACTATATGTTGCCCTGAGCTATAATGCTCTACAAGTGTTGTATAGTGTTCTGCATGTTGCCCTGTGATATAATTAACTACATGCTGCTCAATGCTATAATGCTCTACATGTTTTTCTGTGCTATAATGCTCAACATATAGCCCTGAGCTATAATGCACTACATGTTGTCCTGTGCTATAATGCTCTACATGATGGCCTGTGCTATAATGTACTACATATTGCTCTCTGCTAATGTGCTCTACATGTTGCCCTGTATTAGAATGCACTATATGTTGGCCCGAGATATAATGCTCTACAAGTTGCCCTGTGCTATAGTACTCTTTATGATTTTCTGTTCTATAATGCTCAACATATAGCCCTGAGCTATAATGCACTACATGTTGTCCTGTGATATAATGCTCTTCACGTTGGCCTGTGCTATAATGCTCTACATGTTGCCTATTCCTATAATTCACTGAATGTTGCCTAGTGCTATACTGCTCTACATGTTGCCCAGTCCTATACTGCTCTACATGTTGCCTGTGCTATATTGCTCAATATGTTCCCGTGTGCTATAATTCCTATAATTCCCAACCTATTGCTGTAACCTATAATGCTTTTCATGTTGTCCTGAGTTATAATGCTCCATATGTTGCCCTGTGCTAGTATTCATTATATGTGGTCCTGTGCTATAATGCTCTGCATGTTGTCGTGTGCTATAATGCAATTCATGTTGACTTGTGCTATAATTCTTCACAAGATTATAGCAAGTTACACTGTGCTATAATCCTCTGCATGTTGCCCTGATGCTATTACGCTCTATATGTATTCCCGTGTTTTAATACATTACATGTTGCCCTGTTCTATAATGCTCTCACATTGCCCTGTGCTATAATGCTCTCACGTTGCCCTGTGCTATAATGCACTACATGTTTCCCTGTGCTATAATTCACTACACGTTATCCTGTGCTATAATGCTCTCACATTGCCCTGTGCAATAAACCTCTATATGTTACCTTGTGCTATAATGCTCTATATGTTGCCTTGTGCTATAATGTTATGCATGTTGATCTGTACTATATTAAACTACATGTTGCCCTGTGCTATAATGTACTACATGTTTTTTGTGCTATAATGCTCTACATATTGCCCTGTGCTATAATGCTCTACATGTTGCTTTTTGCTATAATTCTTTACTTGTTGCCCTGCTATATAATGCACTATATGTTGCCTGTACTAACACAATCAACATGTAGTGCATTATATCACAGGGCAACATGTAGAGCATTATAGCACAAGGCAACATGTAGACAATTACAGCACTGGGCAATAAGTAGGGCTTTATACCACAGGGCAAAATGTAGTGCATTATAGCACATGGCAAAATATATAGCACTATAGCGCAGGGAAACATGTAAAGCATTATAGCACAAGACACATGTAGAGCATTATAGCACAGGACACATGTAGAGCATTATAGCACAGGACACATGTAGAGCATTATAGCACAGGACACATGTAGAGCATTATAGCACAGGACACATGTAGAGCATTATAGCACAAAAACACACTTCATTTTGGCCTGTTCTATAATGCTTCACATGTTGCCCGCTGCTATAATACTCTAAAAGTTGCCCTGTACCATAATGCCCTACATGTTGTCACGTGCTATAATGCATTACATGTTGCCTTGTGTTATATTTCACTATATGTTGCCTGTGCTATAATGCTATACATATTGCCCTGTGCTCTAATGAACTACATGTTGCCCTGTGTTATAATTCTCTACATGTTGCCCTGTGCTATAATAGTCTACATATTACCCAATGGTGTAATCCTCTACATGTTTCTCCTGTGCTATAATGCTCTGCATGTTGCCCTATGTTATAATGCTCTACATGTTGCCCTGTGCTATAATGCTCTACATGTTGCCCTGTGCTATAATGCTCTACATGTTGCC
>WNGS01004511.1:4189317-4200685 GCA_020271785.1 Procambarus virginalis
AAAGCATTAAACAATTGGCCATGTCTTACAGAGTATACTCTGTAAGACATAGCCAATTGTCTAATGCTTTGTCTAATGGCCAATTGTCTAATGCTTTTTTGTTCATCTGTCAGAAGACCTCCAACGGCTCATGACCCGCTTCAGCGAGGCCTCTCAGGCTTTCGGACTCACCATCAGCCTGAAGAAAACACAAGTCATGGGACAAGAAGTGGACTCCCCACCTAACATCGGCATCTCCGATTTCAAACTGGAAGTCGTTCACGACTTCGTGTACCTGGGCTCCACAATCTCTGACTCCCTCTCTCTTGATACGGAGCTAAACAAACGCATCGGTAAGGCATCTACTACCATGTCCAGACTGACAAAGAGAGTGTGGGCCAACAATAGGCTTACTGAGTATACTAAGATTCAGGTTTACAGAGCCTGTGTCCTGAGCACTCTCCTTTATGGCAGTGAGCCTTGGACACTCTGTGCCCGTCAGGAAAGACAGCTGAATGCCTACCACATGCGCTACCTTCGACACATCTTGGACATCACCTGGCAGGACAAGGTGACAAACAACAACGTCTTGAGGAGAGCAAGAATCATCAGCATGTACACAATTCTGAAACAGAGACGAATGTGCTGGCTCGGGCATGTTGTGCGAATGGGCGACGGCAGGATCCCCAAGGATCTCCTGTACCTACCCTTGCATCAGAAAAAGCTGATGCAGGGAAAGCGTCCGACAAGCAAGCCCCAGCTACAGTACAAAGACGTATGCAAGAGGGACCTGAAAGCCATGGACGTCGATCTTGGTATCTGGAAAACACTGGCTGCAGACCGTTCAGCCTGGGGGCAGTCTGTTTAAAGAGGTCTCTCCAAGTTCGAGGAGTCACTTGCCAAGGATACGGAGGTAAAGAGACAGAGAAGGAAGGCCGGTAGCCAGGAAGACAGACCAGAATCGGACTTCGTTTGTGCTCGGTGTGGGATGGACTGCCACTCTCGGATTGGCCTCATCAGTCACACCAGACGCTGCACCAGGATTGACAACCAGAGCGCAACTCCATAGTCTCCCGAGACTGAGGAATGCCTAGTACACTAGGCATTCTTCTATAATCATTCTATTATATTCTAATATTCTATTATAATCCATGTGTGGACCTGTTGGTGGGTATGGATAGGAGCTGCATCGTATGGGCCAATAGGCCTACAACATTTCTTGTGCGACTCATATTTGTGTCCACCTAATTCCCATTCATTTGTTATTGTACCTCACCTCACTCCACCATTCTCTCCTGCCTAATTATGTCTAATACTTGACCTGTAAAATCACTCCTTCTGAAGATGATGAAGATATAGGAAAGTACTTAAGGAAATTCCTATTT
The DNA here is from genome assembly GCA_020271785.1 of Procambarus virginalis. Taxonomy (NCBI): domain Eukaryota; kingdom Metazoa; phylum Arthropoda; class Malacostraca; order Decapoda; family Cambaridae; genus Procambarus; species Procambarus virginalis. The sequence goes on from WNGS01004511.1 coordinate 4,190,682, forward strand.
CAATTTTCCTCTGTGGTCTGACACTGTCACATTTTTAATCACGTGTTTATTTTCGTGATTTACACACACACATGCCCGAGCTGAGAGGTATGAGCTACGAGGAGAGACTACGGGAATTAAACCTCACTTCGCTGGAAGACAGAAGAGTTAGGGGGGACATGATCACCACATTTAAGATTCTGAAGGGAATTGATAGGATAGATAAAGACAGGTTATTTAACACAAGGGGCACACGCACAAGGGGACACAGGTGGAAACTGAGTGCCCAAATGAGCCACAGAGATATTAGAAAGAACTTTTTTAGTGTCAGAGTGGTTGCCAAATGGAATGCATTAGGAAGTGATCTGGTGGAGGCTGACTCCATACACAGCTTCAAGTGTAGATATGATAGAGCCCAATAGGCTCAGGAATCTGTACACCAGTTGATTGACAGTTGAGAGACGGGACCAAAGAGCCAAAGCTCAACCCCCGCAAGCACAATTAGGTGAGTACAATTAGGTGAGTACATATATATATATATATATATATATATATATATATATATATATATATATATATATATATGCGGAAAATCCACAGAAAAATGTGAAAGAAAGTGAATGTTTCGGCCTGTTAAAGCCTTTGTTAACACAAGACTGACTAGAGGAGCAGGGAGAAGGAGAGGATACAGGCCGACACCTGGAACCTGACCAACCCATCTCTAGGGAAAGAATTAACCAGAAACAGGTATAGCTTAGCTTGGAAAGGTCAAAGAGGATTAAGCGGCCAGAGAATAAGGATGAAATATTAAAGAGAAGCCTCATGAACACACAATATATGAATATAAAATTGTAATGAGACATTGTAAGCCTCTCCATCAGAGGTTTTCTTAAACTGTTGTGCAATATTATAACTTAAAAATGGATCAGGTTTGTACATACCAGTACTAACATTAAGAAGATTTGGACACTGGCTGTTTAAAGCAGACTCAATCAAATTCCGTTCCACGAAATCACCACAATTGGTAATGCTTTTGGCCACATTCCAGTTAATATTGTGATCGCATAAACTCGTGTGCATAAACCCCTGTCTTCCAGGAGTAACACTCACACTTGACAAACAATGTGGACTTAGTTAATAAGCTATCCACACTGAATTTAAATTTTGATTTTAAACTAATAAGTTTCGATGTGACCTCCTTATTCACTAAAGTACCTGTTGATGACCTGTTAGAATTTCTACGTGAGGAACTGCCCAAAATAATTTGAGCTTTGCAAACCAATAAAGTATTGGAACTTATTAAATTGTGTATAAAGACATTATTTTAGTTTTAATGGAAAATTTTTCAAACAAACATTGGAATGACGATGGGCAATCCCCTTTCCCCGGTTTTAAGCCATTAGTATATGGAATTTTTCGAAACAAAAATCTTATCCAGGATTATCCCTGCTAATGTAGTTTGGTTTAGGCATGTTGATGATATTTTGTGCTTATCGCCGTGTGACAAAGACCAAATAATTTTCTTAATGAACTCAATTCTTTGGTACCTTCAATAAAATTCACTTGTGAGACTGAGGAGAATGGTACTCTTCCGTTTTTGGACATTATGATTCTAGAGTCACTAGAAAGTTCAAATTTAATGTGTATAGGAAACCTACCAACGTGGGGTGGTATGTTCATTTTTATTCGAATCATCATAGTAAAGTTAAACAGGCAGTATTTTCAGGAATGTTTTTAGGAGCTTTGAGGGTATGCAGCCCTGAGTTTTTTGATCAAGAGATTGCTATAATATATGAAATTGGGAAGAGTTTATAATATCCTAAGAGGTTTTTGGATTTCTCGTTTGAAAAAGCCAAGCGTACGTTTTATAATCACGTTCCCAAGACGAAACCAGAAATTATTAACTCATTGGTGGTACCTTATGCGAGTGGACTTGAAAAATTGTCTCCGATTATTACGAAACTTAATATAAATTTGGTGTTCACTAATTGTACGATCAAGCCCAATTTAATAAAAAAATTCCCCTGATACAGCAGGTTGCGTGTATTCGATTCCCTGCAATGATTGTGATTTTGTGTACCTTGGAGAAACAGGAAAGTCCTTACAATTGCGGTTGTCACAACATGCTTATAGTATTAGAACTGCCCAAACGTCTAACGCATTGTATTTGCACACGAGTTTATGCGATCACAATATTAACTGGAATGGGGCGAAAAGCATTACCAATTGTGGTGGTTTCGTGGAACGGAATTTGATTGAGTCTGCTTTAATCAGCCAGTGTCCAAATCTTCTTAATGTTAGTACTGGTATGTACAAACCTGATCCATTTTTAAGTTACAATATTGCACAACAGTTTAAGAAAAAACTCTGATAGAGAGGCTTACAATGTCTCATTACAATTTTATATTCATATATTGTGTGTTCATGAGGCTTTTCTTTAATCTTTCATCCTTATTCTCTGACCGCTTAATCCTCTTTGACCTTTCCAAGCTAAGCTATACCTGTTTCTGGTTAATTCTTTCCCTAGAGATGGGTTGGTCAGGTTCCAGGTGTCGGCCTGTATCCTCCCCTTCTCCCTTCTCCTCTAGTCAGTCTTGTGTTGATAAAGGCTTTAACAGGCCGAAACATTCACTTTCTTTCACATTTTTCTGTGGATTTTCGGCATAAAATGATCAGAGTTCAGTGATCTGGAGAGTTTCTCATGAGTAGGGTGGCCGTTTTTTTAGTTTTATAGTAAATCGTCAGTTGTATCTTCTGATTTTCAGAAGATACAACTAGAAGATACAATCAGAAGATACAACTGACGATTTACTATAAAACTAAAAAAACGGTCAGCCTACTCATGAGAAACTCTCCAGACACAAAGCAGAACGCTTTAAAAGAGACCAATGTCGTCTATGCCTTCAAATGCCCACTTGGGGACTGTAAGCCTCACAGAACTCAGTATATAGGCAAGACAACAACATCTTCCAGGCGATTAACGATGCATAAGCAACAGGGCTCCATTGTGATTTCGTGGAACGGGATTTGATTGAGTCTGGTTTAATCAGCCAGTGTCCAAATCTTCTTAATGTTAGTACTGGTATGTACAAACCTGATCCATTTTTAAGTTACAATATTGCACAACATTTAAGAAAAAACTCTGATAGAGAGGCTTACAATGTCTCATTACAATTTTATATTCATATATTGTGTGTTCATGAGGCTTTTCTTTAATCTTTCATCCTTATTCTCTGACCGCTTAATCTCTTTGACCTTTCCAAGCTAAGCTATACCTGTTTCTGGTTAATTCTTTCCCTAGAGATGGGTTGGTCAGGTTCCAGGTGTCGGCCTGTATCCTCCCCTTCTCCCTTCTCCTCTAGTCAGTCTTGTGTTGACAATGGCTTTAACAGGCCGAAACATTCACTTCTTTCACATTTTTCTGTGGATTTTCCGCATAAAATGATCAGTGTTTAGTGATCTGGAGAGTTTCTCATGAATAGGGTGGCCGTTTTTTAGTTTATAGTAAATCGTCAGTTGTATCTTCTGATTTTCAGAAGATACAACTAGAAGATACAATCAGAAGATACAACTGACGATTTACTATAAAACTAAAAAACGGTCAGCCTACTCATGAGAAACTCTCCAGACACAAAGCAGAACGCTTTAAAAGAGACCAATGTCGTCTATGCCTTCAAATGCCCACTGGGGACTGTAAGCCTCACAGAACTCAGTATATAGGCAAGACAACAACATCTCTTTCCAGGCGATTAACGATGCATAAGCAACAGGGCTCCATTAAGGAACATATAATCTCTTCTCACAACCAGACCATCACCAGAGAAATCTTAGCAAACAACACAGAAATCATCGATAGATACAGCGATAGCAGGCGGCTTGACATCTGCGAGGCACTACACATCAAGAAGTCAACACCAGCAATCAACAGCCAATTAATGCACAACTATATTCTACCCACTTCAAGACTCCGCTCCAATATAGAAGCATCAAGAAATATGGGCCAATAGGCCCTCTGCAGTTACTTCCATTCTTACCTTCAATTTACCCAAATTAATACCCCAATATTTCGTGTTCTATCCTGTGTTGAAAGTTTTGTTCACCTCATCCAAAACTGTTGTAACACATCACCTCACCCAAATGTGGGTATAAAATAAAATGAAAGCTGTTTAAATCATATATATATATATATATATATAATATATATAATATATATATATATATATATATATATATATATATTTGCAGGAATCAAATAGAGAGAAAGATCCGGTGTTGATATCACACCGAACCTGTCCCCAGTGGCCCACATCAAAAAAATATCATCAGCGGCATATGCTAGACTGGACAACATAAGAACTGCGTTTAGAAACTTATGTAAGGGAATCGTTCAGGACCCTTTATACAACTTATGTCAGACCAATCCTGGAATGTGCAGCTCTAGCTTGGAGTCCATACCTAGTTAAATATAAGAATATGTTAGAGAAGATTTAGTGGTATGCCACCAGACTGGTCGCGGAACTGAGAGGTATGAGTTACGACGAAAGACTAAAGGAGCTGAAACTCACGTCCCTGGTAGACAGAAGAGCAAGGGAAGACATAACCACCTACAAAATTCTCAGGGGAATTATCAGGGTGGACAAAGACAACTCTTCAGCACGGGTGGAACACAAACAAGGGGACACAAGTGGAAACCAAGTACCCAAATGAGTCACAAAGACATTAGAAAGAATCTTTTCAGTGTCAAAGTAGTAGACAAATGGAATGCATAAGGAAGTGATGTGGTGGAGGCTGACTCCATACGCAGTTTCAAATGTAGAGATGATCACTAGGCTCAGGAATCTGTACACCAGTTGATTGACAGTTGAGAGGCGGGACCAAAGAGCCAGAGTTAAACCCCTGCAAGCACAAATAGGTGAGTACACCCACACAAACACTGCCAGGAAGCTGCAGACAGGTTTACCCCTGGTCCAAAAGGAGAAAAACGAAAAACAACAGAAAAACCCATGGTTCAACCAGGAATGCAAGGTAGCGATGCAACTGAGTAAAAGAACGCAGAGAAACTACAGAAATAACAGAACACCGGAGAGCAGGGAGAGATACCAGAGGGCCAGAAATGAGTACCTCAGAGTGAGGAGGGAAGCAGAGAGACAGTATAAAAATGACATAGCGAGTAAAGCCAAGACCCCAACCAAAGCTGCTCCACAGTCACATCAGGAGGAAAACAGCAGTGAAGGAACAAGTGATGAAATTTATAAAGGGAGAGAACAGATACACACAGAATGACAAGGAGGTGTGTGAAGAACTCATCAAGAGATTCCAGGAGGTCTTCACAATAGAACAAGGAGAAGCCCCTGCACTAAATGAGGAGGCAAACCAAGCAACCGTGGAGGAATTTGACCTCACCAGTGAAGAGGTCAAAAGGTGTCTGCTGGAGCTGGATGTGACAAAGGCTGTTTAGCCTGACAGAATCTCACCATGGATACTAAAGGAAGGTGCAGAAGCACTAAGTGTGCCACACTCTATGGTGTATAACAGGTCACTGGAAACAGGAGACCTACCTGAAAGTTGAAAGACAGCTAACGTAGTCCCAATATTCAAGAAGGGTGACAGGCAAGAGGCACTGAACTACAGGCCAGGTTCCCTAACTTGTATACAGCTTGGCCTCGGGCTGAGCTTGGGGAGTAGAACTCCCCGAACCTCATCAACCATCAACCAGGTACCATGCAAGGTGATGGAGAAGATCGTGAGGAAAAGGCTCGTAGAGCATCCAGAGGGAAATAACTTTGTAACACACCACCAACATGGGTTCAGAGATGGTAAATCGTGCCTCACAGGTTTAATAGAATTCTATGATCAGGCAACAAAAATTCGGCAGGAAGGAGAAGGGTGGGCCGACTGCATTTTCCTGGACTGCCAGAAAGCCTTTGACACAGTACCCCATAAAAGGCTGTTAAAAAAGTTGGAGCAACAGGCAGGAGTAAAAGGGAAGGTGCTCCAGTGGTTAAAGGTTTACCCATTCTACACTTAAGCAACAGGAAACAGCGAGTAACGGTGAGGGGGGGAGACATCAGAGTGGCGAGACATCAGAGTGGCGAGATGTCATCAGCAGAGTCCCACAGGGCTTAGTACTTGGACTCATCCTGTTTCTTATATATGTAAACGATCTTCCGGAGGGTATAGACTCATTCCTCTCAATGTTTGTTGATGATGCAAAAATTATGAGAAGAATCAAGACTGATGAAGATAGACAGAGACTATTTTCATATTGCCTCGCATCCTCTCTTCTCACCCTGACGTATTCAATCCTGGCGCTCTGGTATCTTTCTCTGCTCTCTAGTGTTCTGTTGTTTCTCCACGCCCTTATACTTAGCTGCTTTGCTAGCTTGCAACTCTGATTAAACCATGGGTTTCTCATTTGCATTTCGTTTTTTACCTTTTGGACTAGGACAAACATGTCTGCTGCCTACATACACTTCTGTGTGATGTGGTCCATCATGTCTTGAACCATCTTTCCTCTGAGCTCTGCTTCCCAACCTATTTCAGTTAGGAATTTTCTCATCTCCTCATAGTTTCCCTTCTGGAATGCCGGCCTCTTGCTTTCTGGTCCCTTCTTTGAGTACATTAACCCTTCTTCGACCAGATATTCATACAACAGTACACTGTGATCACTCATACCCACAGGGGCTTCAAGACCGATTTCTCTTATGTCTGAATCGTTCAGAGTGAATACTAGCTCGAGTCTTGCTGGTTCATCATTGCCTCTCATTCTCGTGGGACCCTTGACATGCTGAATTAAAAAGTTTCTAGTCGTCACTTCCAGCAGTTTCGTTCTCCATGTTTCCTCACCTCCATGTGGTTCCCTGTTTTCCCAGTCTATCCTTCCATGATTAAAGTCCTCCATGATGAGCAGATGGGATCGATTTCTACAGGCAGCAGTGACTGCTCTCTAAATGATAATGTTAACGGCCATGTTGGTTCCGTCATACTCTTGCCTGGGTCTTCTTTCCTCTGGTGGTGGGTTATATATCACTGCTACTGCTACTCTTGGTCCTCCCATAGTCATGGTGCCTGTTATGAAGTCTCTGAACCCTTCGCAGCCCGGAATAACCATCTCGAAATTCCATTCCTTTCTCATCAGTAGAGCCACTTTGCCTCCTCCCCTTCCATCCCTCTGTTTCCTTATTTCAGCGTAGTCCTGGGGAAACACCGCATTCGTTAGGATTCCTGAGAGTTTTGTTTCTGTGCGTCCAATTACATCTGGGTTTACTTCTTGTGTTCTTTTCCTAAGTTCACTAGCCTTGTTTGTAATCCCAGTGTGTGTGTGTGTGTGTGTGTGTGTGTGTGTGTGTGCCTTTATCTCACAGAAGGTCGGGGGTGGGGGAGATGTGGAGAGCGACCTTGAGATTAACACCCTATCCAGTTTCCAAGTGAGCTCAAGAGTGGAGGTTCCTTAAATGCCTCCTTCTCTATCAAGATTACTATTATATTCTATTAATGAATGAGAATGCATTAGTGATTACGAAATGATATTATATAAACCTTGCACTCTGTTGTGGACGTCAGAGAGGCAATTTCTAGTCCCCACAAGCACTTACCTCCCACAAGCACAGCTAGGCAATTTCACGGCGGGTCTCCTCTCGTCCAGCGATGTGTTGTCACTCCACTTTGGTTTCTTTACTCCATTTGTTCTTTCGTTTGCGAGTTCACTATGGTACATTGCACTCTGCTTGCTGCACACTGTGCGAGGCCAAATAATATGATCTAGCCTCTATATCACTGCAATGTCCCGACTATTTGATGTTTATTTGCGGAACCCACTGACACGTGTTTCCCACCGTCAACGGCCTACTACTGTGTGTGTGTGTGTGTGTGTGTGTGTGTGTGTGTGGAGGAAAAAAAAGTTGATTGGCAGTTGAAAGGCGGGACAAAAGAGCAGAGTTCTACCCTCTCAAGCACAACTAGGTGAATACAACTAGGTGAATTCACACCCACACCCTCACTGCCTCAATCTTAAGTCGATCAAGGGAGGGAAAATGGCCGTGGAACGTCACCACACACAGAGACACGGAAGAATGGAGGATACCTGTGAATGGATCACCCAGGTATTAGGAGCCTTCAACAAAGAACTGAGCGAAATGAATGCAATAATACAGGGACTACACATGAGTTGAGGGAAGCCATAGAAGAGATAAGGAGATTCTGGGAAAATCCAAATTCGAACCAGCATGACGCAAGCAACCTCCTAGAAACGGGATGAATCGATGGAGGCCTCCTTTCAGGGAGACCCTTATTTGCAGAAATGTTGCAAAATAACCCATATGCCAAGGCTGCCTTAGAGGGAGCACCTTTAAAAGCAACTACATCCCAGGAAGTTGCAAAAAGCACTACACAAATGATGAAAAGAAAAAGATCTATTATAGTTATAGGAGTACAGGAACAGGAAGGATCCAACCAAGAGGAGTGAAAAAAGAAGGACCGAACAAAGGCGAAAAAGATCTTGGAAGGTCTGGATATGGTAGGGGCTAATGGCAACATAGAGAAGGTTTTCAGGCTGGGTGGCGACAAGAAGAAAAGGAAACGACTGATAAAGTTAGTGCTCATGAACGAGACAAAAAGAGGACATCCTACCCAGGAGGTGCAAACTTATGAGATTAGGGAACTACAAGGACTTTTTTCTGCTGTGGAACATGACGAGGGAAGAAAGAAGGAAGGTTGCAGAAGCAAGGAGACACAAGGGTAGGGATGGGAATGGGGAAGCATCAGGACTCGGCTCAGTATCACCAAATAACCTCAGAGGGAGTGGGAATTCCCTCATCGGCAGTCTAATATCCCTAGGGAGGAATGTAACAGAAGCCTCCCACAATCCCAACACACAACCATCCCCCAATCACCTGCTCACCCCACTCCAACCAGAAGAAACCTTCTCTAGACCATGCCCCTCCTGCCCCCCAACCCCAAGCCCCCCCTGTGTCCCCACCATGCCCTCCTTGTTTCTCCAGCCCATGCCCATCCCAGTTCCACCACCCATAGCTCGCCTTCCTACTCTCACCCCATGCTCCCTTTCCCTTCCCAGCCCCTGCCCTTCCTCTCTAGGCGCCCTTCATTCCCCATCCAATGACCTCCCTCTCCCCCCCCCTCCCACCACATAGCCCCATGCCTTGATTGCCCCCAACCCCAGACCCACTCAGCTACACCAACTCAGACCATCCTAGCTTCCCCATACCGGATCCTCCAAGTCCCGTCACACACCAGATCCCCCAGGTTCTTCTTCCCAAACCCTCTCACCCCAGACACTTGTTGACACCTACTCCAGTGGAATCAACAGAAACTGTGGATGGAGAGAAGAGCTTCAAGCTTCCAGCTTCAAGGTAATGAACTCGAACATAGATGGGATTACAAGCAAGGCAAGTGAACTTAGAGGAAAGGGCACAAGAAGTAAACCAAGATGTAATTGGACTCGGAAACAAACTCTCAGGAATCATATCGAATGCGGTGTTTCCCCAGGACTACATTGTAATAAAGAAAGAGAGGAAAGGACAGGGAGGAGACAGAGTGGCCCTTCTGATAAGAAAGTAATGGAGTTTTGAGGAGCTGGTTGTCCCAGGCTGTGAGGGATTCAGGCTGCATAACAGGCACCATGACGATGGGAGGACCAAGAGTAGTAGTAGCAGTGATATATAACCATACACGAAACGCAGAAGACCCCCAGGCAGGGTATGACAGAAAAAAACATGGCAGTTAACACTATAATTAAAAGGGCAGCCAATGCTGCCTGTTGAAATCTATCCCATCTGCTCATCATGAGGGACTTCAATCACGGAAGGACTGACTGGGAAACAAGGAACAGCATGGAAGTTCCACACTCACCAGACTCATTCCCCAGACTTACTCACCAGACTAACTCACCACATACACCAGACAAACTGACACACTCACCAAACCCGCTCACTAGACCCACTCACCAGCCACAGTCACCACCACCACTCAGCAGCCACAGTCACCAACCACCACTCAGCAGCCACAGT
>WNGS01004511.1:4205875-4226463 GCA_020271785.1 Procambarus virginalis
CTCCTATGGATTAAGGATCCTACGATCCGAACAGTGAATTAATCACTTAACCTTTTTGCCTCTGTCCTTTTTGCGCCACAGTCATCTCCTTTTCTCTGCTCCAAGCTACCTTGGATACGCACTTGAAGAAGTCCAATAGCCAAAAGACGGAAATTAGCAAAACTGTATGTGGATAATTTTCAAGGTACAACCAACAGTGAAAGTAAACTGTTGGACATATACCATGAGGCCAATCGAGAATTAATGGGAGCCAATATGCCTCTCCAATCTTGGGTCTCTACAATGAAAATTAAATCAACTGATCTCAACTGAATTTCCCGATTACCAGGTACCCGAGATGACAAAGGTACTAGGTGTCGAATGGAACACGACAACAGATCAGTTGACAATCAAGTCAGTGGAGCCTGATACCACTAACTTAACAATGAGAAAATTACTATCACAAGTCAGCAAACCCTTCGACCCATTAGGACTATTAAGCCCAGTACTGATTAATGGGAAGTTGATAATACAGGAATGTTGGCAACAAAAGATAGGCTGGGATGATCTTCTAACACCTGCCCTACAAGAAAAATGGCAAGGTTTAGTAAAGATTTAAGTACCCTAGAGTCTGTCAAGTTCCCCAGGAACACAGTAGTAAATGAAAAGGAACCAATTAAGCTACATGTATTCTGTGATGCCTCAGGAAAGGCTTATGGACAGTAGCTTACCTGGTCACAAATGGGCAAGCCAATTTGCTCACATCAAAGGCCAGTGGCACCTTTAAAGAAAAGATCACTGCCTGCCACAACTGGAATTAACAGCCTTACTGTTAGGAGTAAGATTGGCTCATTATTTGATCAAGGCCTTACGCCACATCCACTTTAAAGAAACAGTAGTTTGGTCAGATAATGAGGCAGTACTACAGTGGGTTAAGAACAATAACAGTAAGAATCCTTACGTGAGTAACCGCGTTAAGGAAATACGAGAGTTGTCAGCAGGGTATAAACTAAGATATGTACCCACAAAGAGAATCCAGCTGACTATCTCTCCCGAGGACTGACTTTACGGCAATTAACAAAGGCAGAGATGTGGTTCAATGGACCTCAGTGGCTAATCAGCGACCAGTGGCCTGAACAAAAGCCACAAGTCATTGTGACCAATGTTACTGTTCCCACTGAGAACCCAGAACCACCTCGGACTTTGGTAATTGATCCTACTCGGTACTCTGAACTGAACAAACTTATAGGTGTCACCCAAGTAGTGTTTGATTTTCTAAAGAAAATAGGAATCAAGCATAAATTCCCTAATGCCCTAAGGTATTGGGTCAAAAGAGCTCAGATCGACACATTCGGGACAGAATTTGACAATGTTCCAAAGAAGCTACAACGTGATCTGGGTCTCTGGTTAGACACTGACAATTATAACATAATCAGATGCGGAGGCGCTTACAGCACGCTGACATAGATTTGGAAGCAAAAAATCCAATATTGCTCCCTCGTCACCACATAGTAAGCAAACTAATTGTGTTACATATACACAAATACTGCACTCTGCATGGTGGGGTATTAGATACTCTCACAGACTTAAGACAACAGTACTGGCTACCCCAAGGTAGACAGACAGTAAAATCAATAATCAAATCCTGTGTTGTTTGCCGGAGATACGAGGCCAGAGTGTGTCCATATCCTGGCCCTCCTCCACTTCCGAAGGAACGAGTCGTACATATTCGTCCCTTTGAGACTACAGGAGTAGATTTCACAGGAGCACTAACACTTACAGGCACTAAAGACAAGAAACCAGTAAAAGCTTACATCTGTCTTTTTACTTGTGCCACAACAAGGGCAGTCCATCTAGAAGTGACTCCCGATATGAGTGCCGAAGCATTCTTACAGGCTTTCCGCAGGTTTGCTTCACGTAGATCCTGTCCTAAGTTAATGATCTCAGACAATGGGTCCAACTTAGTGGCAGGAGAAGCATGTCTGAGGAAAATCTGGACACATCCAAAGGTACGCACAGCCCTAAATCAACGGCAGTGCCATTGGAAATTCATACCTCCCAGAGCACCATGGCACGGAGGCTTCTATGAACGCATGGTTGGTACGGTAAAACGTTCTCTACGGAAAACCCTACACCGCCAAAGATTGACCTGCAGGAGCTTCAAACAGTAGTCATAGAGATAGAAGCACGAGTCAATAACCGACCACTTACCTACCTCTCTGATGATGCTTTGCAGCGTGAACCATTAAGTCCAGCTCATTTGATGTATGGTAGACCTCTCAAAACACTTGTGTCCCTTACGGACGAGGAACCAGAGGATCCTTCATATGTCCAAGAGAGTGATTTGGTTCAACGTTTCAAACATCTATCAGGGTGATAAGTCGGTGGAATGACGTATGGACTCGAGAATACCTTACAGCTCTGAGAGAGTATCATTACGGGGCAAACAACCCCTACAACAGAATTAACTTGAACCCGGTGACATAGTTCTGGTGGATAGTGATGGACCACGCTCAGAGTGGCCTTTAGGTCAAATAGTCTCTGTTCATCCAGACAGCCAGGGCATCTTGAGAATAGTGAAAGTGAAATGCCGAGGCAACACTACTCTCAAAACTTTAGAGAAATTAGTTCCTTTAGAACTGGCCAGGAACGAAGACGTACAGCGACTTCCAGCACCCGATACGCCAGTACAGGAATACGTCCCCAAAGGACTGCAGCTCAACAATGTAAACTCAAATTAAAGCAGCATTATAATTCTGAAGGAGAAGAATAAAGTGATCGCAGTCCTTATCGGGACTTCGACCCGTGTTCTTCCCCCCCGGAATTTATGTCGGGAAACCGACACACTCATACACAAATAGTATAGTCATCCCTTAACAGTATCCTCTTAAAATTAGAGAATGGGAGACTCCGTGACGTCATCGACGTCGCCGCAGTATTTACATTATTAAACCACTGTTCATACAACAGTTTAATGTCTAAATTGAATAAAAAAGTGTTCATTAAGACTGAATATAATTATTAACACCAAAATATAGCTTGATTCCCTTGTTAACGTAAATTTAACTTAGAAGTAGAACCACAATATTGGAACAGGGGAAGCAGAGCGTCTCTTACAGACGCCACACTCACACGAAAACAATAACAAAGCAGCCTTACGCTGCACATGGCTCCAGAGTACTCACTATTCATTCTAGCCATGCTTACTAAGCAAGATGTTCAGAGAAAATGATATCAGATCTACGAGCAGTACACGAGTCACAGTCTATAAGCTCTTGTTCCTAGCACAAGTTTCATGGTATTAGCACTGTCACAGTGTGGATTATCATTTACACGCTGGTACTTCACTTGAATATACCCGTTGCTCATTTCAATACATGTTGGTGTGGGCCGACTTCCTTTTCCAGTTACTGTTTCTGTCACTATCACTGCTGTCATCAGAGTTGACTGACGACGACGCCGTCAGTGTCTGTTGTCGCTATCGTCTCTGACGTCGCAGCCACCACCATCACCACAGGTCCCTTTACCAGCACGTTCCACTTCAGCTACACAACTGCACGGCTGTTGTATCTTTTGTGAATCCCAGTGTAGCATCTGTATAGTTTTAGCCATTCTTGCTATTTATTTATTTATTTATTTATTTATTTATATATATACAAGAAGGTACATTAGGATTGTGAGAATACATAATATAGTAATTACAATCTTGTAAAGCCACTAGTTCGTGCAGCGTTTCGGGCAGGTCATTAATCTAAGAAAATTTTAAGTAGGTAAATACTTGCAAAATTTATAAAAATGATAACAGTTACAAGGCAAGAAAAAAAATAAAAGATGAGAGAAAATTGTAGGTATATTAAAGCACATAGGTAGCTCAGATTGATTGCAATGACAGCTTGAATGGTAGTTGACAAAAATTGGTAGGCACAATACAGCATATGGCTAGCACATAAAAGAAGACAGCAATGAACACAATGATAAGGTTGTTTGGGTTAAGTACATAAAAATTGGGAGATTGGGTAACACTAGATACAGAGCAAATTTAAAGCTCAGTGTAGGAAACTACAAAGATGAGATTAGGTACTTTTTGGTTTTGCTTTTAAACGAGGCAAAAGTTTGACAGCTTTTCAATTCACTAGGGAGTGAGTTCCATAGACTAGGTCCCTTAATTTGCATAGTGTGTTTACACAGATTAAGATTGACCCTGGGGATATCAGATATATTTATTTCTGGTATGGTGATAATGGGTCCTATTACATCTGTCCAGGGAGAGTTTCAGAGCATGGTTTGCATTTAAGAACAGGGTTTTGTAAATGTAGTTGACACAAGAGAATGTGTGGAGGGAGTTAATATTTAGCAAGTTTAGGGATTTAAACAAGGGAGCTGAGTGTTGTCTGAAAGCATAATAAGTTATTATTCTGATAGCAGATTTTTGCTGGGTGATGATGGGCTTAAGGTAGTTTGCAGTGATAGACCTCCATGCACAGACACCATAATTAAGATAGGGTGTAATGTCTACTACCATTGTAATGCCTACCATAGTAATGGTAATATACCCTAATTGAAATATTATTAAACCATTTATTGTAATGTAATATCTCTATCCACACTTAATAACCAGCAAACACTAATAACGGACCAGCATGACCCCTCGCTGGACTGTCACGAATATAAGCTGAATATTAAATGAGGAATATCACAAGGAAAGGGATTATTAATCTCCTTACCTTATACACTGCAACCATCTTCCAAATGAATGAATGTGTCTATAATTATCGGTCCCCAGGAAGGAAGGGACTCGATAATCAGGGAACTCAACGGACCAGTGATTGAAATTGAATGGATTACTTTAGTCTTATTGAACTGAACGGGAGGCTCTCGCTTGTTTTATTATGCCTAAGAATGGAGAACCACAGGGAATTTCTAACACAGCACATGAAAATTGCATGAATAACATATACCAACACAAGGGGACAGATAACTCACCAAAATGAAATTAACAATTATTTTATTATTGTAACTGTATATTTAAATCACAATTGACATATAGCCTACTCTAATAACATCTACCAAAATAAAAGAGGCAATGGAAATGCAATCACCAATATGCAAGAAACGTAGGAGCACACTACCTTCAATCGCACAATTTGCCAAGATGTTGATGGCGGCCCTCAGCCCCTTTGGACGCGGGCTGGCTTGCCCTCCAGTCCCGAAAAACTCCCAAGACACACTAAATGAAATTTTGTTTTACCAGCTTATTGCTGGGAAGGATTACACCTCCCACCATCTAATACAGCCCCAGGGCTCCACCCATTATTTTGGCAATGGCCAACCATTTTACACTTAGGCCTGAGGTCTGGCTCTCTAGGGCCAATAAGGACTTGGCCCTTATCTCCCGCCAATCATCTTCCCTGAGGTGCCGTGGAAGGCTACATGAATTCCTGAAGATTGAGTCAGTACTCCCCGGCTGTGCGATGGGAACAAGGTACCACTGTATTGGATACCCGCAACTAGTGCACCTCCCAGCAATGTTTACCAAAACTGATAATTTATGTTCCAGCCCGTCTCCAGCAAGATAAAGGGTAGGGACATTTGACTCGCCTGGTATGGGTAAGGGACCGTTGAGAGGGGAAAGAGAGGGAATGAGAGGGGGATGAGAGGGGGATGGAGAGGGGAAACGAGTGGGGAGGATTGCGTGGGGACGCAAGGTATCACAGAGGTCGGCCTCAGGTCAACTCCTTGGACCTTGACAAATGGGCTACAGGGGGGGGGTGAAGGGGGAAGACGAATGACGGGTAAGGGGAGGGGAGAAAGGGGGAAGGGAAAAAGGAAGGAGGGGAGAAGGAAGGAGGGGAGAGGGGGAAGGGAGAACCAATGATCTGAGCACCAGATCATTACAACTCCCCCTCCTCGGAAATTAAGAAATTTGTGTGTAAAGAAATTTACACACACTTTTCTTATCCAAAACCCTGGCCTATCATGAACATTACTCCACAACCAACATTTAACTCCACAATAAACTGACCCATTGCCTCAAACAAAAGAAATGATTATCTAATCCTAACTAATAATGGCAACACACATAAAACAGAATAATGTTTCCTCCAAACAAAAATAATGGCACCCCCAAAGGTGTGCCCTAGCACGTATACATACAACAAACACAGAAATAATACATAACATAAGGACAGAGACCGTCCCTATAATCCTGGCTGTCCACTTGGATACAGCCCTGTACCTTCCAACTACCTGGAAGACCAAACATCCTATACCTGTCTTGATATAGAAACCAAATCCAAACCTAGCAACTAGCTAAAGTCAGCCGATAGTCTTCAGCTATCCCATTATTCCACCTGGAATAAAGATCAAACACATCACATAGAAACATTAAAGAAATCAATGTCATCAAAAATAAAACAAATTATAAAATTCCATCAAAAATATATAGAGAAATATTCCCTCTCAGGGACCCCGTGTCCCACACCTGTGGCAACTGCCTACCACAGCGTGTCCAAATCCTTAACCTAAAGAAAATACACAAAAATATTTTTATTAAAAAAAAATTCGATGTCCACAGACATGTCTCTTAACCAACAACAACAGCGGGTGAACACATTTTTCAGACTGTGTACCACCCTTATTGTTCAGTACTCCACAAAAAAAAATAAAAAAAAATATATAAATATCAGTATCTCGGATCTAGAAAAATCTAGATAAAGTTCCCCACTGATCAACGTTTCTAGAGATCCTACTAGATGGTTCTCAAAACAGTTCACTCAAACAACTTTTCTAGAGACAAGGTAATTTTCTAGTAACAATTTCTAGATGTTCACTTTCTAGATTTCTTTTTTCTATTTCACTAGTTCTAGTTTTCAACATTTAATACTGTTCCAGAGAGCGTTCCGAAGGTGTACAGAGGTGTTACTATCAGATGGAAAATTAGAGAGTTGAACTAACTGTTCCGAGTTAACACAGTTTACTATATTCCTTAAAGTTCATTTCATATAACTTTTCTATACAAAAGTTCTATCGTTCGGTCCTGGTGACATCTCGTTGCTGTAGATTCCGGCGACTACCTCAAGTTGCTTGGAGATCCTGGTCATCTGGAAGTTCCATTTCCGGCCTCGGCCAACTACGGACAGTACAGGGGGTCTCGCACTGCCCGCACCGGCTTGCGTGACAGCTGACAGCTGGCGGCTGTCAGCTCAGGTGGACCCCGCTAACAGGAACCCGGGTTCACCTCTTCTTATCGCTTCCAACAGTCATGATGGATTGTTGTTAACCATGGCTGCCACCGTAGAGCACAGCTTCGACGTGTCATGATGTCTCGCGTTGGTAGGGAGGTTCGAGTGGCGTTGAAGAGGATGGCATGGTGACAGGACAGGTGGGCCCTGCCTCAGCTCCTGGGCGACGTCATCTACCGACGTTTACTTGTTATCCCGGTACTACTGGGCCGGTACACCTTTCCGTGCAACCCCTCGTGCAGCTGAGCTTGGGCCGAGATACAGAGATGTACCTCCTCTGGCGAAACAGCAGCACTCTGTAGGGGTAGTGCTGTTCGTACCCGGGACCGCCGTGTTGCCTCTTCGTTTCCACAGACGACGCAACCGCAGGTTTTGAGAGAGCTTAGTCGTTGCAATTAGCGTTCTTCTTCGTTTCCACTCGTCTTCCACTTCCGGTTTTCCGCAGTCTTGACTTAGCGGCTGGTGGACTTGGTTGGTGACCTTGAGACAGCTAGCCCACGGTTGTGATGGTGACTGACTCTGCTCCGTGAAGACAGCATGGCTGGACTGGGACAACCTCGTTAGTGACGTGAGGTGTCGGCTGGGTGACTGTACGTCAGTCACCCCTTCCGGATAACCAATTGACGAGTTACCGGGTACAAGGGCGAGGACTTTATGTAACGTGCCTCAGACCCCGATCTTATCAGCCAGGTGGGTCATCCCCAGACCTGCTGATCTCGATCCTTGGTTCACGTGTGACTGGGAGGCTGGAACTGGTGTACCGTCAGACCTGAGAAAGACAGTCAACAACAAATGGCGGAAGCATGGATATTACTCTGAGGGAATAGGAAGTTGGAAACCCCAGAGCAAGGCAAGTATGCTACCTGAGTCATGCACATCAGTAACTACACACCATTGCCTCTACAGGATTATATGAACTTTTACTAAACCTGACTAGGGGAGATCATTACACTTACTGTACAGCTCGCGACCTTGTTACCATAGGGTGACAAGATTGAGCTTGACTACTGATGAGATTTAACAGGAGGTCATCCTCATCCTCTGACTCATCACTTGGATCATTAGACAGGTCAGGAATTAGACTTGCTGAAGGCAGCTCTAGTTCCTCCCTCGCGTGATAAGGTTTTAATTTATTAATATGAATTGTTCTCTCAACTTGGTCCTCAAAAATACCTTTAATAACAAAATTAACCGGACCTTTTCTTTCAATTACTCGGTAGGGGCCCCGCCATCTAGGTGCAAGTTTCCTACTCTGATTGGCGGGAGCCGCCTCATTAACTCTCAACACAAGACTCCCGACTTTCAATTCAAGGGGTCGTACCTTTTTGTCATAATGTTGAGCATAGCGATCTCGTGCTGTCTTGGAAGCCCTAGCTGCAATTCTCCATGCATTTTTCATCTTATTTACAACTTCTGATGGGTAGTCTTCCCCATATGCAATATTATGTCTGTTAAGCAGACCTGATGGGAAATTACATGAATGACCTGTGAACAGCAAAAGGGGTTGGGTGTTAATGGACTGATGGATGGCAGTGTTCAGAGCAAACTGGACATAGGGGAGGTGTTCGTCCCACGAATTGACATCATGCTCTGCAAGAATTGCAAGCATATCTTTAACTGATCGATTCGTCCGTTCTGTCATACCGTTAGCCTGAGGGTGATAAGCCGTAGTGAATGCTGAAGTGGTTTCTACAATTTTACATACTTCTCTGAAAATATTCCCATTAAATTCCTGACCACGGTCAGAAACTAATACTTTAGGGGGACCGAATACAGTGACAAACCTATCTAAGAACGCCTTTGCAACAGTTCGTGAATCTTTCTGAGGCAAGGCAATCAGTGTGGTGTACCTGGAAAGGTGGTCTACCAACACCAATACGTAACGGTTTCCTGAATGACTGTGATGCAGATCAATCAGATCAGCCCCCACCCGATCTAAAGGTTCCAAAATATCTGGGAATTCTTGCAATGGAGCTTGTACCTTAAGGGTACCTTTCCTCCTTTGACAATGACCACAGGACTTAACGAAGTTAATGACCTCTGTTAACATACCGGGGAAGAAAAAGAGTGACTTGGCTTTCATGTGAGTTTTAAAAATCCCCGGATGACCTGCAATCTTAGACGCATGCGCGAGTTTCAACGCTGACTTCTTCAATACCTCTGGGATAACCAGCTGAAAAACTGCACGATCCTTCTGTCCCTTTACATAAATAAGACCCCATCCTTCATTTCAAAATCATGAATTGCTAAATTACTTTTCTTTGACGGATATTTTCCTCCCTCTAAAAGTTCAATAATTTCTTTCCACCTTGGTTCGTTCATCTGGAATTCTCGCATTTTCTCGCTGGAAATATTTTCAATATTAAGATTTACATTAATAGTAGCAATGTTTCTACTCAAAGTGTCTGGTACAACATGTGATGGCCAGGCTTGTAAAGTATTTGGAACGAGTGAGCAGCTAGTTCATGAGACCAACGTGACATGCGAGGGCACTTAGTTCTTTTCTTAAAAATATGAGTTAAAGCTCTGTGATCTGTATAAATGACAAAGTCGTTGGAAAAGATACGGTTCAAAGTACCTACACTTTCTACCACAGCCAAAGCTTCCCTATCCGTTGCAGAATAGCGGACCTCCGGACCCTTAACCTTCCTGCTGAAATATGCTACAGGGTGAGGAAGATTGTCATTATCACGTTGCATTAAGCACCCACCAATAGCTATACCACTGGCGTCAATGTGTACTTCCCACTCCTTATCAAAATCAGGTACTGCCAATACTGGGGTTGTAATGAGTTGACTTTTCAATTTTGCATAAGCGTTATCATGCTCAGGTTTCCAAACGAATTTAGCATTTTTCTTAATAAGCTCAGTTAATGGTGCTGTTGTACTTGCAAAACCCTCTATGTGGCGACGGAAATATCCGGCTGCCCCCAGAAACCTTCGAACATCCTTTGCTGTCTTAGGTGTTGGCATATCAGCAATGGCACGACAGGAGTCGGGGTCAGGTCGGATACCATCTGTGCTCACCTGGAATCCCAGAAACATGAATTTCTGAGACGCCAGAGTGCACTTACTCACGTTAAGTTTGAAGCCTGCCTTATCTAAGTGTCAACGTCTCAGTCAAATCTCGTAAGTGCTCATCGAACGTCCTGGAGTAGATAACCACATCATCCAAGTACGCTAATGAGTGCCTTCCCAAGACTGGACTGAGGATATAATTAATAGCCCTCTGAAATGATGAAGGCGCTGTCTTTAACCCGAAAGGCATCCGCTTGAATTGATAAGTATGAACCCCATCAGAGAAGGCGGTCTTCTCTCTATCTTTCTCAGCTACTGGTATGGCCCAATACGCAGATTTCGCATCCAGAGTGGAAAAGTATTTGCTGCCCCAAACTGATCTATAATTTCTTGTATCCGTGGCAAAGGATACACATCACCTTTAGTAATTTCATTTATCTTTCGGTAGTCAACACAAAACCTATAACTACCATCTGGTTTACGTACCAACACTACTGGCGACAACCATGGTGATGTACTAGGCTCTATCACATTCTGTCTCAACATCTTCTGACACTCATCCCTAATTACTTCCTTCGCCCGTTCCGGAAGCCTCCATTGACGGGTGTAAATAGGAGGATGATCACCTGTAGGAATAACATGTTCGATCCTATCCAGAAGCCCGATTTGATCGTCTTCTGTTGCAAACAGTCTAGGGAATTTACGTAAAATCCCTCTCAAAATTTCCTATCTGACTGTTGCACATGTTGCAAATCCAGAGCGGAGATTAACTTATCAACTTCCTGATTATTACTACTTTTCCCTGTCTCGGTCTTGTGTTTACCCTTTGTACTATTATCTGTAACATTCAGCGCACTACATTGTGCTGTGGTGGCTGGCATCTCCTCCTGGCTTTGATACTGAAAAATTCCTGTATTTTCTACAACTGTAGCCTGAGACACCCTATCACCTGCCCTGAAACGATAGGTTTTGTGCGAGAGATTGACAACTGGAATGAGAGCACCTTTATCAAGCACTGTGATCAAATGATGAGGGATCAACAACCTGTCACATCTCCCAGCCACCTGAAGGATGGTACCTGGTGCAATGTGACGTCCCACTGATACTTTAAGGAATTTTACTGAATGTGGTGGGCAACATTGTTTCACTAAGGCATGTAACCCACATGATTTCTTATCTGTGTCTGGAAGAGACTTAAACAACAACTTAGGATAGTGAATGTTGTACTTCTGTTTCTTACTAATGGAAGCAATTACTGGTGGATGATCTACCATTTTAATGGGATAAACTACCTGGCCCAACTTCAATCTGCACTTCCTTGATCCCTGTTGAGCAGACAACGAAAAGTTAACTCGTCCCAGAAAATCCATTCCCAACAAAACCTGACCAGGGAATGCAAGATTCTCGACAATCGTGCAATTGTGTGGGTAAGCTTCTCCCTTACCCACTTCAAAATTAAGAGTGGCCTGGCCCAAGATATTAATATGTTGACCATTCACTGCTGTTAAATGCTTCCCACAACGCTTAAGGCGTGTCTCTTTAAGTGTGCTGAAGGCTGACTTTTTAATGAGAGTTGCTTGACTTCCGGTGTCCACAAAAACTGTCAATCTCACACCTTCAACCGTCATCTCAAACGTAGGTCTGCCACCCAACGTACTGACCTGTTCTGGGTCATCCTTGACCCGTGTGCTCGTGCACGCATACCTGTAATGGCCTCGGCCATGACACTTCCAACAAATTTCATCACCAATTTTCCGCGTCCCAGAAGCCCGCTGGCTACATTCCCCAGCAACTTCTGTAGAGGCGACACCAGGAATGGGGTAGGAGGGGAAGAGGGGTGGAGGGGAGGTGAGGAGCAAGGTGTAGGATTAATGGAGGGGGTAGGGTGGGTAACAGGAGGGGTGGGTTGGGTGAGTTGGGGGGATAGAAGGAGGGTGAGGGAAGGCCAGGGGTGGGTTGTGGAGGGGGATTGTAAACAGGGGTTGTAAGGGTGGGGGTTGAGAGGGAATTGTAGTTTTCCACAATTCCAATAACGCGTCGACAAGGGTTTGGGTGGTATTTGGCTGGGGTTGGTATGGGTCTGCCAGGGATTGGGTTGGCCTGGAGGTAAGGTTGGGGGACGAGGTTGTAGGTAGGGAGGTTTGGGGTTGGGGTTGTAGGTAGGGAGGGGTGCTTGGGTAAGGATGGGGTATTGGGGAGGTTGCGTCTGCATACATTGTCCATTCATTGCTAAAAAACATTTTCACCCCAAAACGTAACTTCAAGACCCGTCGTCGGATCAGGGTGAAATTTTAACACAACCCCGTTTTCAACAACTAATCACTTGATCAATAATCTCCGAAGGTATCTCCTAACCTATTACGTTAAACCTCTAGAACATCTAGACCGGAACTATCTTTCATTCACGTCGTTCACCGCGTTCCACAGCCCCAGTGAAACCATAAATCACCTAAGCTTGTTGACAGACGATGACAGCTGTCGGCGGCAGAATCTCGCTGACTACACTCTACCAATGAATGGAATTATTGTGTCTTATTAACCTCGTCTCGCATTCGTAAAATTTCTACTACGCAAACAGATAGAATACACGACGGCATCGACTAGCATTTATTTACTTGAAAAAAAACCACTGTATACGACGGTGAATAGAATACACGCGCACAAATACACTAAAAATAGTAGGTTACGTTACGTTAAGTTATTAAACGCCAGGAAATTACTACAATTAATCTTGATAAAATGTAATTAGTTTACTATATTTATTTAACACTCGAAGTGGACTGGTAACGCAATTGTAAAAATTAAAGTAAAAATTTCTGTCTCTAAATGCAAGACCAATATAAATCTATTGATAATTATCAAATTCTTGAACAAAATATATTGGAATTATACCGTGAATATTATCGAAAGGAACTACACTGAATTTATTGTAAATAATTTCGTTTCAACTCTGTTTTATTTATCGAAAATAATCTGTCTTGATTACCAGCGCACAATTAACACCACACTTTACGCGAACTGAATTTCTCAAATTTTCTAAATTTTCAAATTTTCTAGTAAATCTTAGGCGCGCTAGAATTGAATGAACGTTATCGTTAATTTACCACTGGCGCGATGTTTATATCTTCAACAATTATTTAATTCTTAACGCTCGACGTTGACAACGGCGCTCAGATATAATTATAAGTATTTATTAGTTCAAACAAAAATTAATGATAATTCACTTATTTACGTTACTGAATGAACTCGATGTAACATAGCATACACTTGTTCACTGCCGCTCGCGTAGAAGAATACTGAGAAATTAACACATAGCCGCGACACTCACAGCTAGACAGAGTCGCGCTGAACCTTAATTAAAATTAGTAATTATTTTCCCAAAATTATAAATTAAATACTGGCGCGTAGTTTGCTTAATACTTGAACTGAATATATCACACGCAAGACACTTAGACACTTGGTTGAGTGTGAACAATTACAGACCGCTGTCTCACTGAGCGCTGAGAACCGCTAGAAAAAAAAATCAGAGTCCCAACGCTAATTCGCTTAAATGACCAAAAATCGACTTTTGGTCTCTCAAAGTTCTAACTCGGATCACTTTAATCGCACACTTGAATTAACACTGACGACCCAATGATCGTATGGCTAGACACAAAATTAGAATTTATTCCCAAAACTGAGATTTTCCAAGCGACTTTGAAATATATCATCACAACAATTTTCAACGATTTTCACTGAATTAACGAATTCACTTTAATGCACTGCACTTCACTTCACTTGAAAACAGTAAACCACTCACCTTAGTAATTCTCCCAGAGAATTGATACTGCATACATGTAAACAAACTCCAGATATAAAAGAATATAAAACAAATACTTAGAAAATAATAACACTTATATACGAAAATTACCTAACAAGGGGGAATACTTAACCAATGGAGGGATACGTAACTTGAAAGGGAACCTAATATACAGGGAACTTAATTTAGTACTTAAGGAGATCTCGATTTAACCTATAACCGTCCCGTCCCGGCCCGCCCTGTCGTTTTTACCAGTCTCGGTAACCACATCCACCAATATCCCGACAGTACCAAATAAATCCCGTCCTTCGCGGTCAACGGTTAGACTAGATAGCGGAACACCGACGGATCTAACTGTCCGACACCACCGTAATTCCGTTGCTAGACAATTACTACTACGCCATCCCTCAGTAACTCTTGGTACCTTCATGGTTGTACCGTAAAATCTAGCGTTTGGGTCGCCTAACACGCCCTCGGGGATAAATAATTAGCGTCCTAATACTTCCCGCCCCGACAATTCGAACCTAGAATTGTTGTTGCAAAACCACCATGCAACACCCTTGTCCGTAGTTGCAGAGGTCGAGAAAAGTACCCTGTCCAACTACCCAAGGCGGCCTCCACACTTAACTGCCTGCTAGCGCATACTTAAGTGCCTGTAATACTAACCTTACACTCCTGCCTACCAGCCTCTCAAGACCCTAGAATCGCCTACTCTATGCGAATCGCACCACATAGGATTACCGTCGACTCTCTCTCATGGGCCCCGGCTGCACTCTCACCACACAGCATAACCGAATGGACAGACGCATGAGGCTTCAATAATCGTCAAGAAATTATTGAAACACCGCTGCTACCATTGTAATGAACGTGATATCACCATTGTAATATATCGTAATATCTTTATTGTAATACCCTGTCCACACTTAAAACATAATATTGTACACTGAACACTGTACACTCCTCTTTCTTCTCCACTTAATAAACCAGCAAACACTATTAACGGACCAGTATGACCCCTCACTGGACTGTCACGAATATAAGCTGAATATTAAATGAGGACATCACAAGGAATAGGGATTATTAATTTCCTTACCTTTATACACTGCCACCACCTTCCAAATGAATGAATGTGTCTATAATTATTGGTCCCCAGGAAGGAAGGGACTCGATAATCAGGGAACTCAACGGACCAGTGATTGAAATTGAATGGATTAATACTTTAGTCTTACTGAACTGAACGGGAGATTCTCGATTGACTTTATTATTCCTAAGATGGAGAAACACAGGGGAATTTCTAAACACAGCACATGAAAATCACATGAATAGATAACACCGTCAATAAACACAAGGGGACAGATAACTCACCAAAAGACATTAACATTATTTTATTATTGTAACTGTATATTTAATCACAATTGACATATAGCCTACTCTAATAACACCTACCAAAAAAATAAGGCAATGGATAGTAAGTACTGACATACAAGAACAGTGGAGCACAATTACCTTTCAATACTGCAACTTGCCAAAAGATGTTGAATGGCTGTCCGCAGGTCAGATTGACCTGCACCCCCACCTGAACTCCCCAGACACACTGAATCCTCTCTCTTAAAAAATGCTACCACACTCCTAGGCCCAAATTAACTCCGCCTCTCCCAAGCCTAGGGCCAATAGATTTAAACATAACTGGGTGAACTAGAACTGAGCCAATGGCATGGCAGGCACTCCTGAGACTGCCTTTCTACTCAACCAATGAGCGCAGAGTGTCACTCTCAGACCAGACAATTCTTGACTAGCCCCGCCCCTTAGGTCCTGGGGCATAGGCCTTGTTTCTGAAAGTTCTGTTTTACTCCCGTAGGCTCACGCACCATTCCCACGGTACGACAGGAAAAGCCCACAGGACGGTTGGCTCTCGCTGGCTGCCCGAAATTTGAGAACACAAGTTTATTGCCCCTGGAGTATTTCTTTCTAAAATTTGTCACTGACCATGCCGATGACGGGAGGCCGGGGGGAGCAGTGGCTTCAAGCTTTATGACCCTTGACGAAAGATGGGGATGGCCCATGGGGGAGGGGAGAAAGGAGGAGGGAGAAGGGAAGGGAGGAAGGGAGGAAGGGAGAACCAATGATCTGGCGCTTAGATCATTACAATACCAGTCCAGCATAGCAACCCAGCATATCAGCCCAGCATACCATCCCAACATACCAACTTAGCATATCAGCCCAGCATACCAGCCTAGCATACCAACCTAGCATACAAGCTCAACATACCAGCCCAGCATACCAACCTAGCATACCAGCCCAGCATACCAGCCCAACATACCAGCCCAGCATACCAACCTAGCATACCAGCCCAGCATACCAGCCCAACATACCAGCCCAGCATACCTGCCCAACATACCAGCCCAGCATACCAACCTAGCATACCAGCCCAGCATACCAGCCCAACATACCAGCCCAACATACCAGCCCAGCATACCAGCCCAGCATACCAACCTAGCATACCAGCCCAACATACCAGCCCAACATACCAGCCCAACATACCAGCCCAGCATACCAGCCCAGCATACCAACCTAGCATACCAGCCCAACATACCAGCACAGCATACCTGCCCAACATACCTGCCCAACATACCAGCCCAACATACCAGCCCAGCATACCAACCTAGCATACCAGCCCAACATACCAGCCCAGCATACCTGCCCAACAAACCAGCCCAGCATACCAGCCCAACATACCAACCCAACATACCAACCCAACATACCAGCCCAACATACCAGCCCAGCATACCTGCCCAACATACTAGCCCAGCATACCAGCCCAACATACCAACCCAACATACCAACCCAACATACCAGCCCAACATACCAACCCAACATACCAGCCCAGCATACCTGCCCAACATACCAGCCCAACATACCAGCCCAACATACCAACCCAACATACCAGCCCAGCATACCTGCCCAACATACCTGCCCAACATACCAGCCCAACATACCAGCCTAGCATACCAACCTAGCATACCAGCCCAACATACCAACCCAGCATATCAGCCCAGCATACCAGCCTAGCATACCAGCCTAGAATACCAGCCCAACATACCAACCCAGCATATCAGCCCAGCATACCAGCCCAACATACCAACCTAGCATACCAGCCTAACATACAAGCCCAACATACCATCCTAGCATACCAGCCCAGTATACCTTCACAGCATAACAGCCCAGAATACCAACCTAGCATACCACCCCAACATACCAGCCTAACATACCAGCCCAGCATACCATCCTAGCATATCAGCCCAGCATACCAGCCCAGCATACCAGCCCAACATACCAGCCCTGCATACCAGCCCAACATACCAGCCCAACATACCAGCCCAGCATACCAGCCCAACATACCATCCTAGCATACCAGCCCAGCATACATACTTGAGGTCAACCCAGCATTAGTAATTGCAAGCTGCACTCGAGTAATCCCGACGAAAAGTTCTTATACGGTGAAATGCGCACAAACTTCATGGTTGACTTGAACATATTGTCTGAAGCAACACCAACCTGTCACCGCCTCATCCTCTTTGCAGCTCATTAACACCCTGCCAAACCCTCTTCGTATACCGATGAATATGATAGGCCATACATCGAAGTCGCATTGGTATATACCAAGGGGTGGTGGGTATATAACAAGGGGTGGTGGGTATATATATCAAGGGGTGGTGGGTATATATAAAGGGCTGGTGGGTATATACCGAGGGGTGGTGGGTATACACCAAGGAGTGGTGGGTATATACCGAGGGGTGGTGGGTATATATCGAGGGGTGGTGTGTATATACCGAGCGTGGTGGGTATATACCAAGGAGTGGTGGGAATATACTGAGGATTGGTGGGTATATACCAAGGGGTGGTGGGTATACACCAAGGGGTGGTGGGTATTGTGACGATAATCTCTTTCAAGAGAGATTGAGCCTGCTCTTCCCTATCCAAGTTACATCATATCACAAGTACAAAAGGCTACTTTCAAGATACGTCCACCAGTAGCACAAAACGTTTTGACCAGGAAGAAAAACGCACCCTGCAAACCCCCCTTCACCTCCCACAAGCCGGCTCACCGCCCGTCTTCAACGAGCTAACTACCATTCTCCAACTGCCTGCCTTCTGATTGGCTGGTGTCGCCGACAGCACAGCACACCTGCACCACTCACACAATCTACCCGAGTCGACGTCTGGGCCAGCTACAGCCGTCTTCCTCAGAATATCCGTTGTGCTCTCACAGTTGACATCTCTCTCTGGTATACTAAACTCTGGCGGTCGTATACTAAGGGAGATAGCAGCTTTAGCCAATATTCTCAGCACTTGATTTTTATTGCACATTACCTGGTTGATACCTGGTTGATGGGGTTCTGGGAGTTCTTCTACTCCCCAAGCCCGGCCCGAGGCCAGGCTTGACTTGTGAGAGTTTGGTCCACTAGGCTGTTGCTTGGAGCGGCCCGCAGGCCCACATACCCACCACAGCCCGGCTGGTCCGGAACTCCTTGGAGGAATAATTATTTTGCATTATTGTAAACTTCATCTCTAATAATTATTTATGTTTGTTTTGTGTTTTTTGACTTGCTTTAAAAACTTAACTTAAGCCAAGGGATTGTTTTGTTCATATTTTGTTTTCTAAAGTAATTAAAGTTTCGTTGTTTATACTTTGTGTTTTGCGTGTCTTCCCTTACCTTACTACAGACAAACAGGCAAGCAGTCTCTTTTTTTTGTATGTGTGACCAGGCATTGACACCTGCTATTGGAGGACTGCCGAACACCACACTCCAACACTTTACCGTTACATACATGGGGGCCTGTCCTAGGAGCTTCACTCAGGTACTGGTACCAGAACGTAAATTTGTGGTAAGCGTACTTGGCTTTGATACAGCTGCTTTTCACTATTTTNCCAACAACACTCACAAGCATCTCATAACATACACAAACATCCCACAACATCACAAGCATCCAACAACACTCCCAAGCATCCAACAACACTCACAAGCATCTCACAGTACTCCCAAGCATCTCATCAATGCTCACAAACAACCCCATAAAAACAAATATCTCATAACACTCATAAACCTTGAGCTTTAGACACACACATGATATCAACTGGCAAGCAACTGGCAGGCTTCAATAATTTCCAGATAGTCGAGTATAAGCACGTGACAGACGAGCATGGAAGGCGGATTGTTACTGTATCGACATCATCGTTGGAGTGTGGAGCGGCGATTTTAGCGCCTTCTATGGGTCTGCACTCCAACTACCCTAGTATTGGACGCTATGTAGACAACGCCATATGTTGGTGGTGGCGTGGTATCGGTGGAAGGCTCCAATTTCTGCCCCAGTCAGAAGAGGAGGTCGATGGGAGGACCTCTGGTGGGTGCGTATCAAGATCAGCGCCATCTAGGTTGTGGTTACAAGTCACAATGTAAGTCCCCAGTGGACGAGTGTTACCCCAGGCTTACCCGTGTACTGTCCATCTGGCTAATGACGTTTTTATGTCCACAGAGGTAACATATGGAGGCGATTGAGCTGAGGAGGGCAGTTCACCTTGGGCAGTCCACGAACTCTTAGCTTAGTCTTGCGAGAGGACTAAGTAGCCACCGTTGATCCGAGCAGTGTGTGTTAGCTGCTGATATATACAGTGTTTTTGAAGAGCGACATACCTGGGAATGGCTTTAAAGAATTAAGGAGACAGTGATGTGTCTATTGTGAATTGCTGCTAGCAAGCTGCTAGAGGTTTCTGCTAGAGTGTTAATTATCCCTGTTTGTGTGTTAGTTTGGGACCCTGTCAGCCAGTTTCTTGAAAGCTTACTACCGACTTTGGGTAGGATATAGAAAAGAGGTTAACTAACGGAAAACGCTTTAAAGTTTGAACCTCTTCCACCACGCAAAATAGCAACCCATCCTCCTGTTTAGATAGTCCTCTTGTGACCATCGTCAATCGTCACTGATTCGTACGTTCTTAGCTTTAAGATAGTAGTATACTGACTAATAAGGAATTCTTTTAAAATAAATGAGCTCAAACACAAACTTAAATATTTCTAACCCTAGTATAGCACTCATGTGTACTATATAAGGCCGGATATCGTGTATTAGCCAGGGAGGTTAGGATAGGTTAGTTTAGGTTGTCAAAGCAACAAAAGTAAAATATATTTTTCCGGTTTGTCCAATCCAATAGTTCAATTTCTATGTTCAATTTCGTTGTACATCGGTATATATACTATGGTCCTAACGTTACTATAAGTACTACCGAACAGAAGGTTGGGCTGCAATAATAAGTTGTACCAACTCACATCTTCTGACTGGAATCCCAGATCTATCGCAAGCACAATCCGTAACTTTAAGATCAGATTATGTGAACACGGTACTTTTTCATATAGAAACACTTTTCATCTTGCTAAACCATCCTATTCCTTTTATATCGCGTTCAGCACAGGTTGAGTAAAAGATTTGTAAACTTTTGTCAAAGTCTGGTAAAAATATTATAAGATTGTAGAGTTTATATATATAAGACTAAAAAAC
>WNGS01004511.1:4227463-4238420 GCA_020271785.1 Procambarus virginalis
TATCTGGGGCTGATATGCTAGGCTGGGTAGCTGGGCTGATATGCTAGGATGGTATGCTTTGCTGGTATGCTGGGCTGATATGCATGCTGGTATGCTGGGCTGATATGCTAGGCTGGTATGCTGGGCTGGTATGCTGGGCTGATATGTTGGGGTAGTATGCTGGGTTGGTATTCTGGGCTGGTATGCTGTGAAGGTATGGGGCTGGTATGCTAAGCAGGCATGCTGGGCGGGTATGTTGGGCTGGTATGCTGGGCAGGTATGCTGGGCTGGGATGCTGGGCTGGTATGCTGGGCAGGTTTGCTGGGGTGGTATGCTGGGCAGGTATGTTGGTGCCAGGTATTCTGGGCTGGTATGCTGGGCAGGTTTGCTGGGCTGTATGCGGGCAGGTATGTTGGCAGATATGCTAGGCTGTGTTGCGGTGGTGGATTTGGTGGTGTTACCGCTGACGGACCACCCAACCCACAACTCGACAAATACTCGTATTCACTAGGAGATCACACTAGGCACTTCTAGCTCTTGGAGAGGGGCTCAACGTCACACGTTTAGGGATGCGGCTCCAACACGCAGCCTTGTTGTCACGTGCACACACCCACTCGAGCTGCCGTGACTCCCACTCTCTCCTTATGGAATATGACCTCCTCAATCCCTTTGTCTTACTAGACTTCTGTCTTACCCTGTCCACAGCAGTGGTTCCTGTTTCTTGCTCTCTCTCTCTCTCTCCTTCTTTACTATTTCCTGGGAAGCCTCACTGGGACAAGTGCAAACACCAGCAAATTTGGGTATATTTACTGGCGAAGTACATTATACAATACACGCATACATATAATTATATGATGAATCCTAACTCTGTACTATTATAATCAGGTTGCACTCCAACACCATCAGAACTCTTATCTCAGCTTGCTAAGTGGTATCCTATCCCTTGGCATTTACCTAATATTATCAACCTCAAGTAGATTAAATCTTACCATATAATGTTACACTACCATCAAGAGAATGTAATATCATATATATATATAATATATATATATAGTATATATATTCATATATATATATATAATATATATATAGTTTCTATTAATCTAAAAAAGCAACAAAAGAAATATTTAATATATATAATATAAATATATATATATACCTATAAACACATATAAGGCAAATCAGCATTTGAAAGCAATAACATACATATATATATATATCAGTATAAATGATCCGTGCCACACAACGAATCAATTGACCATTCTATCAGTCTTAGAATACATATATATCTGTAGGTACTCCTGCCTACGTCTGTAACTCAAACTTCAATATACACTTCTTGGCACATAAATGGCAAACGATCACTCACCTCTCACTGCGTCGTTCACGCTAATGACAAATACTCTCACCTCCATACAAGTGATCAGTTAGAACTATTTCACTACCCTGACAACTTCAGGTTCCTCAGGGCTTAAACACCAGGATCCTCTGCAGCTCCTCCAGGCTGCTACCATGAAGATTCCTTGAACAACTATGGTGCTTCCCTAATCCTATTAGGATCATCCACAGCTCTCCTGGCTGCTGCACCATAAAGTTTCCTCGAATAACTGTGGCACTTCACCACCTCTGCAGAAGCACGTGACACATCCTCCTCACTGCTTCTCCTCACAGCTCGAGGTCCTCTCCTCCCTGCCTTGGAGTCTCATCAACCACTCCCTCTGTGCTGGCTTCGAAGTCCTCAGCAACTTCTTCCCCAAAGGACAAACCTGCAACCCATTTGCACTCCAATAAAATGTTTCCCTTTTTAACACATAAACAAAATTAATCACATAATATCTTTGTCTCCACTCCCTATCTGTCCTCTACATTTAATGAGAGTGGACTCCCCCGTGGGCGAGTCCATGCGCCACCTCGCTGGGCGAGCCTCACTCACGCTGGGAGGGGCCTCCTCCCTCAGGAGCCGGGCTCCTTCAGTTGCCCGCCAGCGCTCAGAGAAGACGGACGTCGCTCCGCGCTCCTCCCACTTCACTCTCTTATTTTAGGCTTTCTGCCATACCAAAACATTTCTAACTTGAAAATAAACATCGCTACTGTCGCTGGGCACACGACCAACTACAAGCAAACACTATGAACTGGCTTAAATCGGGCTTACCACAGATTATCTGGTCGAGGGCGCTTCTCCCTCTGACAACGTCTGACCAGGGCGCTTGTCACAGCCCACAAAACTGTCACTGGGCGGCTTAATACTCTCTCCTCGCCGTCCAGGACTTGAGACCGCAACGTCTTCAGCTCGATTCAACAGCTGGAACGTCTGCACCTTCTCTTCTCTTGGAGATAATATCACTAGGGGTTCCCTCCTGGCGGGAGCTCGTCAAAGCGCGGCCTCTCCCCTGCGATGTCTGGCCTCAAGTGAGGTCATCGCCCTCCACAAGCGAGCCTCACGCCTCCAGTAACTTGTCCACATCTCCTAACAAGTCATTTATCTGTTTTCTAGTTCATTGCCCATAATCTCAAACTTTATATAAATTCAACACACCATCTTACATCTGTGTTATCGCCTCTATAATTTCTGGACCTTCCAGTTAGGTCAGGCTTGCTGAATAACTCTCAAAGGCTGAGACTCGTTTCTCCTGCAGGCTGAGATCATAACAGCTGGTATGCTGGGCTGGTATGCTGGGCTGGTATGCTGGGCAGGTATGTTGGGCACGTATGCTGGGCAGGTATGCTAGGCTGGTATGCTGGGCTGGTATGCTGGGCTGGTATGCTGGGCTGGTGCTGGGCAGGTATGCTGGGCTGGTATGCTGGGCAGGTATGCTGGGCTGTATGCTGGGTAGGTATGTTGGGCTGGAATGCTGGGCAGTTTGCTGGGCTGGTATGCTGGGCAGGTATGCTGGGCTGGTATGCTGGGTAGGTATGTTGGGCTGGAATGCTGTGCAGGTATTCTGGGCTGGTATGCGGGCAGGTTTGCTGGGCTGGTATGCTGGCAGGTATGTTGGGCAGGTATGCTAGGCTGATATGCTGGGCTGGTATGCTGGGTTGGTATGCTGGGCAGGCATGTTGGGCAGGTATGCTGGGCAGGTATGCTAGGCTGGTATGCTGGGCTGGTATGCTGGGCAGGTATGCTGGGCTGGTATGCTGGGCAGGTATGCTGGGCTGGTATGCTGGGTAGGTATGTTGGGCTGGAATGCTGGGCAGGTTTGCTGGGCTGGTATGCTGGGCAGGTATGTTGGGCAGGTATGCTGGGCAGGTATGCTAGGCTGGTATGCTGGGCTGGTATGCTCGCTATAGTTTGCTTTTCACGGCTACTACTACCGTCGGCTGGACATGTACGCTTTCAGGACTAACAAGAACCACGTTGATAGGTTGAGCTGATTTGCAACCGTTCGCAATCTACGGTACGGTAAAAATATACGTGTTGTTGGCTCTGAAACGGTGAAAGTATCTGTACTATTGGCTATTGTACGGTGAAAGCATACATATTGGATGTTATGGTACAGTAACAACAAATACACAATACGAGTACACTTTGAAACGTATTCACAGCGTACATTTTGAAACGTATACACAATATACACATTGGAACGAAAACACTTCACACAATGTATGCCAGGGCACAGTGAACCACACACAGTGTGTGCTTGTGTGTGGTAAAAGCAAGCGAGTTCTTAACTATCCAAACATAATTTTTCTATTTCTTAATTCTTCGCTCTAGGAAACTTTTTATTAGGACGACGGCTGTTATGTCATTCTTGCATAATGCAAAGAGAGGTCACACAGCTGCACTATATACCTAACCTGCCTCGGTATATACCTAACCTGCCTCGGTATATACCTAACCTGCCTCGGTATATACCTAACCTGCCTCGGTATATCCACCCTGCCTCGGTATATACCTAACTTCCTCGGTATATACCTAACCTGCCTCGGTATATACCTAACCTGCCTCGGTATATACCTAACCTGCCTCGGTATATACCTAACCTGCCTCGGTATATACCTAATCAGCCTCGGTATATATCTAACCTGCCTCGGTATATACCTAACCTGCCTCGGTATATACCTAACCTGCCTCGATATATACCTAACCTGCCTCGGTATATCCACCCTGCCTCGGTATATACCCACCCTGCCTCGGTATATACCTAACTTCCTCGGTATATACCTAACCTGCTTCGGTATATACCTGACCTGCCTCGGGATATCCATCCTGCCTCGGTATATACACCCTGCCTCGGTATATACACCCAGCCTCGGTATATTCACCCTGTCTCAGTATATACCCACCCAGCCTCGGTATATCCACCCTGCCTTGGTATATACCCGTCCAGCCTCAGTATATCCACCCTGCCTCAGTATATACCCACCCAGCCTCGGTATATCCACCCTGCCTCGGTATATACCCGCCCAGCCTCAGTTTATACTCACCCTGCCTAAGTATATACCCACCCAGCCTCAGTATAGCCTCCCTGCTTCAGTATATATGCACCC
Source organism: Procambarus virginalis (assembly GCA_020271785.1). Lineage (NCBI taxonomy): Eukaryota > Metazoa > Arthropoda > Malacostraca > Decapoda > Cambaridae > Procambarus > Procambarus virginalis. The sequence continues at coordinate 4,231,931 of WNGS01004511.1, forward strand.
AGCCTCAGTATATGCACCCTGCCACAGTATATATCCACCCAACCTAAGTATATCCACCCTACCTCGGTATATACCCACCCAGCCTCAATATACCCACCCTGCCTCGGTATATACCCATCCAGCCTCAGTATATCCACCTTCCTCGGTATATACCCACCCAGCCTCAGTATATCCACCCTGCCTCGGTATATACCCACCCAGCCTCAGTATATACACCCTACCTCGGTATATACCCACCCAGCCTCAGTATATACACCCTGCCTCGGTATATACCCTCCCAGCCTCAGTATATACACCCAGCCTCAGTATATCCACCCTGCCTCGGGATATACCCACCCAGCCTCAGTATATCCACCTTCCTCGGTATATACCCACCCAGCCCCAGTATATCCACCCTGCCTCGGTAAATATCCACCCAGCCTCAGTATATACACCTTGCCTCGGTATATACCCACCCAGCCACAGTATATTCACCCTGCCTCGGTATATACCCACCCAGCCTCAGTATATTCACCCTGCCTCGGTATATACCCACCCAACCTCAGTATGTTCACCCTGCCTCGGTATATACCCACCCAGCCTCAGTATATTCACCCTGCCTCAGGTTATACCCACCCAGCTTCAGTTTATCCACCTGCCTCCGGATATTCCCACCCAGCTTCAGTATATCCACCTTCCTCGGTATATACCCACCCAGCCTCAGTATGTCCACCTTGCCTCCGGATATATCCGCCCAGCCTCAGTATATCGACCCTGCCTCGGTATATATCCACCGGCCCAGCCTCAGTATATCGACCCTGCCTCGGTATATATCCACCGGCCCAGCCTCTGTATATACACCCAGCCTCAGTATATACCCACCAAGCCTCAGTTTATCTACCTTGCCTCGGTATATACCCACCCAGCCTCAGTATATACCCACCAAGCCTCAGTATATCCTCCAAGCCTCGATATATACTCACCCAGGCTCAATATATACCCATCCTGCCTCGGTATATACCCATTCTGCCTCGGTATATACCCACCCAGCCTTGGTATAAACCCACCCTGCCTCAGTACATATCCACCTAGCCTTGGTGCATACATATTCAGCCTCATATACACCCAACCGTCCTCAGTGTATATCTGCACTACCTCTATACATACTAATTCAGCCTAGGTATATATATCCACCCAGTCTTGAAATATACCAACGCAGTCTTTGAAATATCCTCACCCTACCTCAGCATGCACCCTCCCAACCTCGATATATATATATATATATATATATATATTATATATATATATATATATATATATATATATATATATATATATATATATATATATCACCTCTTCCTCGGTATATATATTACGTGCAGCTGAAACAGAACGAAATCAAGGGAAAACATTTATAATTTCATACTATAAAAAGCCTGAATAAATTGTGATAGTATTATTAATGAATTTTTGTTGTGTTTTATTTTGGCATGATTAGGACAAACTTTTTGATGATATAGTACGGAAAAAATCAGTCACGGCAGAATGCTGAATCAACATTCATCAAAGGGATCGCTTTGGCTCCATGACGGTTGCTGCTCACTTCAATGCTGCCAACCCCGATACAATCGTATTGGACATGTTGTTGTAGCAAGGTTTTATTATTATATGGATAATATAATTTTTCATGATGAGGTATTACATTCAAAGTACATTATCCACTCCTATACAGTATCCACTGTATGCACATATGAAGTACAAGGAATGGTTACAGAAGCTCAATAAACCTGGCTAAAAATCTTAAAATAACAATTTCAAAAGAATCTCTTTCTCTCAGCTATCTTACCCTCTCAGAGTAGGAGAGCCATAAATGTATATGTGGGTATATGTATATGTATGTTAGTATATTTTGGTAGCTTTTTTCTTTAAACATATGTTGTTGAATATGACCGAAAAGGTAAGATTAATAATTCTAGCACGAGTTTTCTCAATATTTCTTATGTTTTTCTTCACTGTCGATGGTAATTGAAATATCAAATTTACAAAGTTCATTTTTATTTATGATATGACGCCTGAACGCATTTCGTAATTCTTATTACATTTTCAAAGACTTAGTTAACACATAAAAATTCATCATACTTATACTCGATTTGGGTGAGGAGATATGGCACAAAAGTTTTGGGTGAGATGAACACAAGACAGAACACGAAACAATGGATATAAATTGGGTATAAAAACATAAGAATGGAAGTAACTGCAGAAGGCCCATTGGCCCATACCTCCTCTTCCTGCTTCTATGTTGGTTTGGGGTCTTGAAGTGGGTAGAATATATTTGTGCATTAATTGGCTGTTGATTGCTGGTGTTGACTTTTTTATGTGCAGTGCTTCGCTGATGTCGAGCCACCTGCTATCGCTGTATCTATCGATGATTTCTGTGTTGTTTGTTAAGACTTCTCTGGTGATGGTCTGGTTGAGAGAAGAGATTATATGTTCCTTGATGGAGCCCTGTTGTTTATGCATTGTTAATCGCCTGAAAAGAGACGTTGTTGTCTTGCCTATATACTGAGTTGTTTGGAGCTTACAGTCCCTAAGTGGGCATTTGAAGGCATAGACGACCTTCGTTTCTTTCAAGACGTTCTGTTTGGTGTCTGGGGAGTTTATCATGAGTAGGTTGGCCATTTTTTGTTTTTGTTTTATAGTAAATTGTCAATTGTATTTTCTGATTTTAGTATATAGGGATAACGTTCCTATCAACATTATCTTTCAGTACCCTTTCCTCCGTTTTATGAGCTGTCAAAAAGAAGTTCCTGTAAAATAGTCTAATGGGGGTACAAGTGTTGTGTTTCCATGTTGCGTTTCACTTACGAGATGGAGGATGGGAAACTACTCTTTCTAGATGTAACAGTCATGGAAAGGAGCGGAGGTTTCCACACTGCAGTCTACACTAAGGAAACAAACATAGGAATGTGCCTCAATGCCAACAGTGACTGCCCAGACGAGTACAAGAGGAGTGTTGTTAATGCTTATGTCGACCGTGCTCTCAGCCACAGCTCAGGATGGAAGCAAGTCGATGAAGAACTCTGTAGGATAAGGCAGGTCCTAGTCAACAACGGCTTCTCCAATGGTTTCGTTGAAGACATCATAAGAAGATGAAACGTCATGCAACCTCTGAAGAGACAACTAACAACACCTGTACCCTCCTATTAGACTATTTTACAGGAACTTCTTTTCCACAGCTCATAAAACGGAGGAAAGGGTCCTGAAAGATATTGTTAATAGAAACGTTATCCCTACAGACAAAAATTAGAAGATACAATTGACGATTTACTATAAAACCAAGAAAACTGCCAACCTACTCATGAGAAACTCTCCAGACACAAAGCAGAACGCTTTGAAAGAGACCAATGTCGTCTATGCCTTCAAATGCCCACTTGGGGACTGTAAGCCTCAAAGAACTCAGTATATAGGCAAGACAACAACATCTCTTTCCAGGCGATTAACGAAGCATAAGCAACAGGGCTCTATCAAGAAACATATAATCTCTTCCCACAACCAGACCATCACCAGAGAAGTCTTAACAAAAAACACGGAAATCATCGATAGATAAAGCGATAGCAGGCGGCTTGATATCTGCAAGGCACTACACATTAAGAAGTCAACACCAGCAATCAACAGCCAATTAATGCACAATTATATTCTACCTACTTCAAGACTCCACTCCAATAGAGAAGCATCAAGAAATATGGGCCAATAGGCCCTCTGCAGTTACTTCCATTCTTCCCTTTAGCTTATACCCATTGTTTCGTGTTCTGACTTGTGTTGAAAGTTTGTTTTCACCTCATCCAAAACTATTGTAACATATCACCTCACCGAAATGCAGGTATAAAATGAAAGCTGTTTAAACTCTGTTTAGTGTTAGTTGTGTGTGTGTCACCTAAAGGTCTTTGAAAATGTAATAAGTTATTACGAAACGCGTTCTAGCGTCGCGTCAGACTAGAAATAAAAATGAATTTTGGAGAACTGATTTTTCAATTACCATCGACAGTGAAAAGAAACATAAGAAATAGAGAAAATTCGTGTTAGAATTATTAATCTTACTTTTTCGGTCATATTTAATAATATATGTCTACAGGAAAGACTGCTACCAAAATATACTAATATATATATATATATATATATATATATATATAATATATATATATATAATATATATATATATATATATATAAATATATATTATATATATATATATATATATATTATATATATATACAAAACTCCACACCCAAAAGGATTCGAACCCAGACTGTCACGAGCACTATGCATCATGGCGTACCTGGTTCTTTAACCACTAGACCACACGACTCTACAAAAATCTTGGTAGTCGTGAGACTATTTATCCAAGATCCGAAAGCGCTCGGTGGTAAACTCGGGCACAGATATTTCATCAAATCACCTCACTTTGTGGGGCCACGCGAGTCCTCACGTGAGCAACACAAATGAGAACAAGCTTGAATGGTCCCCAAGCCAATATGCAACTGAAAACTCCACACCCCAGAGATGTTTTTGAAGTTATGTTTGAATGTCTTCTTATTTAGTAATGTCTAAGACATGTTTGACTATGTTTTATTAATCCGTCACCTAGAGATACATAGCATCTCACTTTGTATCCATAAACTGCAATTAAATTCCTCTGTTTATTTAATCTTGTATTACATGTTTTGATATTCAATTTCTTGGAAATTGCACTGTTTTAGTTTAGTTCATTTATTATGCACCCCATACCCATATTGTGGGCAATAATGGAAAGGGTTACAGAAGCACATAATGGGCTCAGGGACTGAACCCAACAATTCATTTAGCTAAAGAAGTTGCAATCTTGATGAGCCAGTTACAAAATTCAATGCACATCGTCACATCAACAATGGGCTCGAGATCGACCACAAGTACAGTTCCTAAAGTATGCAACTGACATATGTGGAGAGTTATTGTCACAACTGATATGCTTGTCCTGCACACAGCCCCGCTCCCTCCCTTCCCCCATCCAGTGGGCAGCGGTGGATTAGTTAACTTGAGGTTATCTTGAGATGATTTCGGGGCTTTGCGTTCCAGCGGCCCAGTCCTCGACCAGGCCTCCTTTTTGTTACACACCACCAGGAAGCAGCCCGTAACAACTGTCTAAATCCCAGTTATTTACTTACTGCTAGGTGAACAGAAGCATCGGAAGTGAAAGAAGCTCTGCTCATTTGTTTACGACTCCACCGAGGATCGAACCCGGAACATCAGGACTACGAATCCGAAGCGCTGTCCACTCAGCTGTCAGGCCTCTACAATCACTTAGTTACTACCTATAGTGAGCAAACTATATGATACTTTGTGTTCTCTTATTCTCAAACACACTCCTATCTAAACTCTCTTCAAAACAAATGATGAAAGTTTTCAGAACAGAATCTGTCGTTCCTTGGTTGGGGGAGTTGGGCCACGGGGACCCTTGCCCGGGAAGGGGAATGGAATTATCAAGAGAAAGGGCCAAGCCATTACGACTATATAGCACTGGGAAGGGGTCAGGATAAGGATTGGGATGGGATGGGGAAAGAAATAGTGCCCGACCACTAGTGGACGGTCGGGGATAGAACGCCGACCTGCATGACGCCAGACCGTCGCTCTACCGTCTAGCCCAAGTGGTTGGGACCCTTGGCCGGGAGGCTCTTGTTTACCTCTGGGAGCCTCCTGTGGGCCGCCTCCAGTCTGTTTGCCTTACTGAGATATTTTGTTGTGTAGGACAGCGCCTTCGTTATTCTCCTCCGAGAACGAAAGAGTATCGTCACCCATGTGCTGTTGGGTTTTCTGGTTTCCTAGAGCTGTTGTGGTTTTCGGTTGGAGTAACGCTACGTGCGCTGTCCTCTCTGTATATTTGTTGTTGATTTAGGGGCGAAGACGATCGTGGGATCGGATGCGCCCGGTGTACCGTGAAGGGTTAATCCCGAAGCCTGGAAAGGTGAAACGCAAAGCTTAATTGCGAAACAAGTGACGTTGATCAACGGAAACTAATATGCCATGTGGCAAAGAAACGCAGACAGGCAAATAATTGGGGAGCCTCAGGAGTCCCTCAGGGTGACAAGCACCAGCCCCGCCCCACACAGAGGACACTGGGTAGCAAACCAAAACTCGACCCCCAACTAAAACGCAAAAGACATCCAGGGTCCCCGGCAGAGCAGAAGCCAGCCGCCCACCACGGACTGAGGGCACACCAGGAGCCCACCAACCCGGCACTCTGGGCCAAACCGACGCAGGACACCGTCACCCCGCCAGGAGAACCAGCCAGAACACGTAAAAAAAATCTGTCAACAATCCGGTCTTCTATGTGTATATCCCTGGAGGTGGACAAATAAAAAACGTTATAACCAAATCCGGGAAAAATAATTAAAAGAAAACCACTGAAAGGGAACAAAATAAACAAAGAAATTACTTGAACTTAAAGGAACAAGAAGGTCAAGAGAGTTCAATTTAG
>WNGS01004511.1:4239420-4257673 GCA_020271785.1 Procambarus virginalis
CTCGCTGCCTCAACTGTGGTGAGGCCCATCCTACCTTCTCCCGTGCCTGTATCCATTACAAGCTTGAGGCAGCCGTCCTCAACTTGAAGCACCGGGAGCGTTTATCTTTTCCTGAGGCGAGGCGCCAGGTTCGCCGGCTCCCGCCTTATGCTAACGTCTCTTATGCTCGCGTGTTTGCGCCTTCGTCTCTCCTTCCCCACCACCTTCCTCAGACTCACAACCGTTTCCGGCCTTGGGACCCTGATACGCCCACTGCTCCCTCCTCTGTTCCTTTGAGTACTGTCCCGAAGGGTCCCCCTCCTGGTTCTCTGTCTGGGTTCCCCTTCTTTCTACACCCGGTCTGTCATGTCTCCTGTGTCTTCTTCCTCGTCTCCCTCCAATCCTCCTTCCCATCCCCCCCTCCATCTATTGCTCTCCCTCCCCGCCGCTGCTCGGTGCGGGCGGATGTCCATCGCTCTCCTAACGGCCGTCGTGTGTGCTCTCGTTCAGCTTCTCCTGTTGAGACACTGGAATCCGTTGCCGGTACGTAGTTGCTGGACACCGTCCTCTAAAGTCAGAAGCGTAAGCCTGGCTCCTCTCCTCCTCCTCCCCCGGCGGTAAGAAGGCTTCGCTTTCTTCCCTCGACCCCTACTACTGGCTCATTACTCCTTCCCCTCCCATTTCAGTGGTTGCGCCCCCTGTTCCTGCTATGGAGGTTTCTTTCTTGACCCTGCTCCCTTTCGGTTGCTGCCCTTGCTGAGGTGCGCTCCCCTCTTTCTACTCCCCCTCTTCCTGCTGCTGTTCTTGACTGCTCTTCTCCATTGTCTCCTACTCTTCCTCCTCCGGACCCCACTCGCCCACCTCTGGTCTGTTCTCCCGCTTCCTTCCCTCCATCTTTGCTCAGTTTACCCATGCCCCCTAACCCTGACTTTGCTGACCCTGATATTTTTTAACGTGCTGTGTTGCTCTTTCACCTTTGTTTCTTCTTTGTTTTCTGTTGTTGTCCTTTCTCTTCTCGTCGCTGTCTATTCTTCAATGGAACGTTCGAGGTTATTACGCCAATTTCCTCGAACTCCAACTTCTAATTTCGCGGTTTCGCCCCTTTGTGTCTGTCTCCAGGAGCCGATGCTTGGTGCTCGTCCTGGTCGTTTTCGTGGCTATTCCTTTCTCTCCCCCCCCCCCCAGCCATTGCTGGGGCTCCTAATTCTTCTGCTCTCTTGATTCGCGCTGATGTTCCCTTTGTTCCTTTACTTTTTCCTTTGCCCCTCCATTGTTCTGCTGCTCGTATCTTTGTGGGGAAATGGTACACAGTTTGTTCCATTTATCTCCCCTAAGTGTCCCGCTTTCTCTTCCTGATTTGAAACACCTCTTGGACTCCTTGCCGGAGCCTGTGCTCCTGCTGGGTGACTTCAATTGTCGTCACTCTCTTTGGGGTGACGTTTTGACAAATACCCGGGTCGCCTTCTTGAGCCGTTTCTCCTCTCTTCTTCCCTGTCTCTTCTGAATTCTGGTGAGCCCACTCATTTGGACTCTCGGACTCGCACCCTTTCCTGTCTTGATCTTTCTCTCTGCTCTTCTTCTCTTTACCTAGATTTCACGTGGCAGGTTCTTGATGACCTCCATGGCAGTGATCATTTCCCTATCCTTGTTTCCTTTTTCTCTTTTCGCCCTTCCCTCTCTTTTCCTAGGTGGCAGTTTGCTAAAGCGGACTGGAACCTCTTTACCCTCAGTGCTGCTCTCTCTGACCTTCCCTTCTGCCTCTCCCTCGCGCTCTCCTCCTTTTCATGACACTGTCATCGACGCTGCCCTCCGCTCTATTCCTCGCTCTTCCTCTCGGGGTCCACGGAAGTGTGTTCCCTGGTGGAATGCGGACTGTGCTCGGGCTGTTCGCTGTAAGCGTGCAGCCTGGAAGAGGCACCGCCGTCGGCAGACGACCGATTCTTTTCTTTTCTTTCGGAAAGCGAGTGCGGTGGCCCGTAGGGCCATCCGTACGGCTAAACGTGATTGTTGGACTTCTTATGTCTCCACAATTACGTCCGAAACTCCCCTGCCACAGATCTGGAAGCGTATCCGCAAGATAGCGGGTAAGTTCGTTCCCGATGTTTCCCCGGTCCTTCACCTCCGTGGTACTCTTGTGGCGGACCCGTTGCAGGTTGCTACTGAACTGGGTTCTCACTTTTCTTCTGTTAGCTCTGGTCTTCATCTTTCCCAATCTTTCCTTCTTCGTAAACCTGTCCTTGAGTCTCGTCCTTTAGATTTCTGCACTCGTCTTCGACTTTCCTATAATGATCCCTTCTCTCTCTCTGAACTTCGTTCTGCCCTGGCCCTCTGCGGTTCTACGGCGGCGGGCTCCGATGGTATTCATTATGAGATGCTTCGCCATCTCCCTCCGTGCACGTCTCAGTATTTACTGAGTCTGTATAATCGGATCTGGGAGTCGTCGTCCGTCCCTGAGGACTGGCTCGATGCCGTTGTCCTCCCTGTTCGCAAACCAGGGTCTCTGGGTACTTCCCCTAAGGACTTTCGCCCTATTGCCCTCACCAGTTGTCTGCAAACTCTTTGAACGTATGGTTAACGTTCGTCTGATGTGGTTCCTGGAACACCATCACCTCCTCTCCCCTTCTCAATTTGGTTTCCGCAAGTGCCGCAGCACGACAGATGTCCTGGTGAACTTGGAGGTCTATATTCGTACTGCTTTTGCTGCGAAGACCTCCGTTGTTGCCGTCCTTTTTGACCTGGAAAAGGCTTACGACACCACTTGGCGTTATCATATTCTATCCCAGCTTCATTCTTTTGGCCTTCGTGGTCATCTCCCTCTCTTTCTCCGCAGCTTCCTCTCTCGTCGTTCCTTTCGGGTGCGCCTTGGTACCGCTCTCTCTGCCTCTTTTCAGCAATACGAAGGTGTGCCCCAGGGTAGTGTTCTGAGCACTACTCTCTTTCTGGTTGCCCTCAATGGTCTTCTTTCCTCTCTTCCTTCAGGTGTCTTCTCCGCTCTCTATGTCGATGATCTTACCCTTTGCTGTCAGGGTGATGATTCGCCTTTCCTTCAGCGCCGGCTTCAACTTGCGATTGATGCCGTGTCTTCTTGGGCCACTGATCATGGCTTTAAGTTCTCTACTTCTAAGACTTGTGCCATGTCTTTTACTCGGAAACGGGTCGTTCTTCGTCCCTCTTTGTCACTTTATGGACATCCCATTGAGTACAAAGATTCCGCGAAGCTTTTGGGGTTATTCCTTGACACTCGTTTGTCTTGGTCTCCCCATATCTCTTACCTCCGTGTTGAGTGCTCTAAGGCCCTTACCCTCCTTCGAGTGTTGTCCCATACTTCTTGGGGAGCGGATAGGCGCACTCTCCTTGCTTTGCATTCCTCTCTCGTCCTGTCTAAGCTCGATTATGGTTGCCCTGCTTACTCTTCTGCTTCTCCTTCTGCTCTTCGCCGTCTTGATGCTTTGCACCATACTGGGCTGCGCCTCAGTTCTGGTGCCTTTCGTTCGACTCCCGTCCTTAGCTTGTATGTTGACACTGGCTTCCTATCTCTCCAGGACCGCCGTGATCGCTACTGTCTTCGCTATCTTGCGCGGTCCTTGCAACATCCTTCCTCTCGCCTCTGTCGTGCTTTAACTTTTACCCCTCCTGTAGTTCCTGTTCCTCTTCACCACCTCCCTCTTTCTGTCCGGTTATCTCGCTTACAGGATTCTCTTTCCGTTCGAGTTTCTAATGTTTCTCCTCGTGTTGTTCCTTCTTTGCCCCCGTGGAGAGTCCCCCTTCCGCAGTTTTGTACATCCTTGACCCGCGTCACTAAACCTTTTACCTCTCCTACGGTTCTAAAACGCCTTTTCCTTGAACACTTTTCTTCTCACTCCCGCTCCGTTTCTGTCTTCACCGATGGGTCTAAGTCTGCGGACGGTGTTGGCTACTCTGTTGTTTTTCCTGATCGCACTTATGTGTCGCTTACCTCCGGAGACTAGCATCTTTACAGCGGAGCTTTACGCTATTCTCTATGCTCTTCGTCTCCTGCTTTCTCGTTGTCAGTCTTCCTTTGTGGTAGTTGTTGACTCTCGTAGTGCCCTCATGGCGCTCGGGTCCTTTAATCCGGTTCATCCAGTAGTTGTCGAGATCCAGCATTGGCTGTTTCTTGTTCACAGTAAGTTTAAGTCGGTTGAGTTTTGTTGGGTTCCCAGCCATATTGGCGTGTCTTTAAATGAGCGTGCGGATGCTGCCGCCAAGGAAGCTGTCCGCTCTTGTCCCATCTCTCGTAAAGGTATTCCATATTCCGACTTTTACCCGGTTATCCATTCCTCCATCCTTACCCGTTGGCAGGCTTCTTGGTCGTCTGTTACTGGTAACAAACTCCGTACTCTGAAATGTTGTGTTTCCTCGTGGCCGTCCTCCTATCACCGTAACCGGCGATGGGAAACTGCTCTGGCGAGGTTGTGTATTGGCCATACTCGCTTAACCCATGGTCACTTGATGGAGCGCCGCCCTGCTCCTTATTGTCCTAATTGCATTGTCACCCTTACGGTCGTGCATGTCCTTCTTGAATGTCCTGACTTCCGGGACGAGCGTGTGTCTTGCTTTCTGACCGCCCCTCGCGGTCACCTGTCCCTCGATAGAATTCTTGGTGACTCTGATACTTTTGATATCGTTCGCCTTATGCGTTTTTGTTCTCGTATTGGCATCCTTGGTGATATTTAGCGCCCTCTGATTATTCCGCACATTTGATGGTGTCCTTGATAGCCTTCCCGGTTTGGTGCCTTCCTTTGATAATTACTTACTTTCCTCACTCTCTGACGCCTTTGGTTACATTTATTAAACAGTTGACAAGCATGAAAACTTTCAAATCAACTAGCTGTTCTTATTTATGTAAACAGCCTAAAGTCACAGTGAAGTTGATAGATTTCTTCCCGTTTCCTGTCTGTTCTGCGGGCGGGGAGACGGTGTCCGGTGCTGGCTTGGCCAGGAGCTAGTGGCCGGGAGTTGGTTGGCTTCCGGTTTTCCCTCAAGGCGTAGAGGGCGGCTAGCTCCTGCTCTGGTGGAGGTCACTGGAAAACTTTTTGAGTTTTTACCCATTTGGGTACGAGTTTATGGGGACATGTTAATTAATGCCGTGACTTTGTTTGGCAGCTCCGTGTTCTCTGTGCGTGGCTGGGGCTGGTGCTTGCCTCCCTGAAGGACTCCAGGGTCTTCCCAAACAAGTATCAGTGTGTTTATTCGGCACAAGGCGCGTTCGTTTCCGCCGACAGACGACGTTCATATAACCATAAGGCTTTTCGTTTTACCCTTCATGGGGACACTCGGGCACATACGGCGCTACTACCGTCACGACTCCTAAATCATCATCAACGACAACAGCAGCAGAGAATTATCACCACCACTTATACAGTATCTTTAAATTAGGAAAATACAGTATTGAAGATGAGATGGTGTAGGAAGTCTTCAAAGAGTAGCTGACATTTATCAGTGCTGAAAATTATAGGTTTTAGTCAGGATCCATAAAGACGTATGCAGTTTCCATGACCAGTTGCACAGCTTCTGTCAGCTGTCTTGTATTGTGTGTTGATGACAGTGTTTTCAAGACATTATAATATGGAAGAAAAGAGATTGTGTGACTACAGAACATCCAAACATACGATATTATATTTTTATTTATTGATTTTATTTACTTATTTACGTACAAGAAGGTACATTGGGGTTCTGAGACTACATAACATTGGTGTTGTCACATTCTTGCAAAGTTTCTAACACCATAGCATTTCGGGCATATGTGTAAATATTACACATTGTGGGATGTCTTCTTGTGAAACTGACAAGTGACGCAGCACCACCGGACCTGCATATATTTTATAGAATGATAAACATGAAAACCTTAAATTATTTAAGAATTTGAGATGTTAAGGAAATTATCAGGAGAAAGCACTCGGACGAGAAGGGTGCCCTTCTACTTTGGCAGTCCTGGATATAACGTCGACTCTGCAAGGAACTAAGCCTCCACAACACCGACCAGCAGACTGTAGGTAAGGGAGTGAAAGTCCGTATGACGAGGCTATGAACAATTCGTATTTTTATAGTAGGGTTTAATACCCAATAACAGATCAGTGTGGTAAAAGACGTAGTTTAGATGCGACCGACATTGATTATAAAACTTGCAATATTTTAACATATTTAGTAAAATAATAAAATACATATTTAGTGAAATAATAAAAGTAAAATAAAATTATTACAAAGTTAATTGATACTATGGTGAATTATATTAGAACTAATTAGTAGATAACTTTTATATACTCAGTTTAGTTCTCTTTTCATACTGATGACCAAACTACACATTAGAAAACGAAGAAATGATGACGTTTAGTCCATCCTGGACCATTATCACTTCGTGTAATAGAAAAGAGAAGGGACAGACAAGTAAGTAATTATCAAAAGAAGGCGCCAAACCGAAAAGGGACAGACAAATAAATAAATTTGATTAGGGACAGACAAGTAAAATGTATATATTTGTCAGTGTCCTTTCTATCTCTTTCTATTACACTCCTTGATAATGGTCAAGGACAGACCCAAACGTCGTCGTTTCTCCTTTTCCTGATGTGTTCGTCTACTGTACTATCGGAAAACGCTTTAAAGTTTGAACCTCTTCCACCACGCAAAATAGCAACCCATCCTCCTGTTTAGATAGTCCCTCTTGTGACCATCGTCAATCGTCACTGATTCGTACGATCTTAGTTTTAAGATAGTAGTATACTGACTAGTAGGAATTCTTTTAAAATAAATGTAGCTAAAACACAAACTTAAATATTTCTAAGCCTAGTATAGCACTCATGTGTACTATATAAGGCCACGGATATCGTGTATTAGGCCTAGGGAGGTTAGTATAGGTTAGTTTAGGTTGTTAAAGCAACACAAGTAAAATATATTTTTCCGGTTTGTCCAATCCAATAGTTCAGATTTCTACGTTCTAATTTCGTTGTACATCGGTATATATATATATATATATATATATATATATATATATATATATATATATATATATATATATATATATATATATATATGGTCCTTAACGTTACTATAAGTACTACCGAACAGAAGGTTGGGCTGCAATATAGTGTATCAACTCACATCTTCTGACTGGAATCCCAGATCTATCGCAAGCACAATCCGTAACTTTAAGATCAGGATTATGTGAACACGGTACTTTTTCATATAGAAACACTTTTCATCTTGCTAAACCATCCTATTCCCTTGCTATATCGCGTCAGGTTGACAGCACAGGTTGAGTCAAAGATTTGTAAACTTTTGTCAAAGTCTGGTAAAAATATTATAAGATTGTAGAGTTTATATATAAGACTAAAAAAAATTAAATTGAACTCTCTTGACCTTCTTGTTCCTTTAAGTTCAAGTAATTTCTTAGTTTATTTTTGTTTCCCTTTCAGTGGTTTTCTTTTAATTATTTTTCCCGATTTTGGTTATAACGTTTTTTATTTGTCCACCTCCAGGGATATACACATAGAAGACCGGATTGTTGATCGATTTTTTTTACGTGTTCTGGCTGGTTCTCCTGGCGGGGTGACGGTGTCCTGCGCCGGTTTGGCCCAGAGGTGCTGGGAGTTGGTGGGCTCCTGGTGTGCCCTCAGTCGTGGTGGGCGGCTGGTTTCTGCTCTGCCAGGGGACCCTGGATATCTTTTGCGTTTTAGCTGGGGGTCGAGTTTTGGTTTTCCTACCCAGTGTCCTCTGTGTGGGGCGGGGCCGGTGCTTGTCACCCTGAGGGACTGCTGAGGCTCCTCAATTATTTGCCTGTCTGCGTTTCGTTGCCACATGGCATATTAGTTTCCGGTGATCGACGTCACTTGTTTCGCAATTAAGCTTGGCGTTTCACCTTTCCAGGCTTCGGGATTAACCCTTCACGGGTACACCGGGGCGCATCCGATCCCACGATCGTCTTCGCCCCTAAATCAACACCAAATATACAGAGAGGACAGCGCACGTAGCGTTACTCCAACCGAAAACCACGACAGCTCTAGGAAACCAGAAAACCCAACAGCACATGAGTGACGATACTCTTTCGTTCTCGGAGGAGAATAACGAAGGCGCTGTCTTACACAACAAAATATCTCAGTAAGGCAAACAGACTGGAGGCAGCCCACAGGAGGCTCCCAGAGGTAAACAAGAGCCTCTCGGGCAAGGGTCCCAACCACTTGGGACAAGTGGTTGGGACAAGGTGAGCTCCAATCACTGTCGCTCAATTCTGCCAGATCGTTATCCAATAGATATTTTACCTCACGTCGCATAATTTCTCTCTTTTTCAGGATTTATTCTATACGGATGTTGCTTTATTGGTCTAGCTCCTCCTACATTTACCTCGTGCATAATTTCGCGGTGTCGTCGTGGTACGTCAGAGAATAGTGATATGTATTTTATGAGAATCTCGTCTATGTCCTGCCTCCTTTGATCATCTAAGTATGTCAAGTGCTCATTTATATCTCGTAACCACTGAGAATTAGAGATTCGGGCTCCGTCTGCTCTTTCTAGCCTCTTATGGTTTAATTCTGTAAACTCGTTGGAAACTGCACACATAACAGCAGTGTCTAATTGCCCATCCTCATTTCTATCCCAATACCTTTTCATTAAGTTTATGTGACATATCTGGGATTTTCTCGGTCTGTCAGGCATGTGTATTACGTAAGTCAAATCACCAAGTCTCTTCTTGACCATATAGGGTCCACAAAATTTTGAATCATTTACCGTCCCTTTTACAGGTAGATAGACCAATACCTTATCAACTACGTTAAAACTTCTCTTTTTGGTACCTTTGTTGTAATATCTTGCCATGTTTGCTTGTGACATTTTCAAGTTTTGCCTCGCCAACTCTCGCGCCCTGGACAATCTGCATTTAAACTTCTGAACATACGTTTCCATATTATCTCTTGAACCTTCAGATGTTAGCCGATCCTTCAACATAACTATCGGACTTCTCACCGTATGCCCATATACTAATTGAAATGGTGTCATGCCTAAGGACTCTACTACCGAATCCCTGATAGCAAACATTATTGGGGCGATGGCCTCGTCCCACTGTGCCCCTTGCTCAGCACAATAAATTCGCAAAAGGCTTTTCATAGTGCCATGAAAACGTTCAATGGCCCCTTGAAATTGGGGATGGTAAGGAGATGACCTAACCTGTTTCACATCCCAATCCTTCATTGTCTTACGGAACAGCTTTGATTGAAAATTACTGCCCAAATCGGATTGCAAAACCTTCAGCATTCCTACCCACGAAAAATATTGCTGTAACCTGTCAAGCAATATTCTGGAGGTTATCTTTCGCACGGGAAATGCCTCGGGGAAAACGAGTCGCTGAGTACATGATGGTAAATAAGTATTCGTTCCCTTTTCTTGTTCTGGGTAGGGGACCTACGCAATCCACTATGATCCTTTCAAAAGGTTCCCCCAAATGCTGGAATTGGCTTTAGTTGGGCTCTAGGAAGCGCTGGAGCAGGTTTTCCCGCTCTCTGACAAGATAAACAAGATTTGCAATACCTTTTACATCTGCAGCCATACCTGGCCAATAAAAATGCTCTTGTATTTTCCTAAGTGTCTTATGGACACAGATGTCCCGCCATTTCTAATGCATGGGCAGCTTCCAATACAGAGTTCCTATAACCTTTAGGTACAATCACTTGATCCTTTTCAACCCAGTCTTTGTCAGCAGGCGCATGGTCTGCTCGCCATTTTCGCATCAAAACCCCGTTCTCCAGGTAATAAATAGTAAGTGGGTGACGTGATACAAGCATTTCCTCCCTTTGCTTCCTTGATATATTTCTCAAATTCTAATTTCTGGGCAGCAATAAAATCTGGTTTGCTTACCTTTATGTGGGATGGTAATTGTGGTCTTACTTCCACTCTCGCTGTACTTGGTGCGGCACGTTCCTCGAACAAGTCTTTTAAGCCAAAATTCACCTCTTCCTTCTCTGCAGAAGATACGTCCATCCTCTCTGGCACATCTCTTAGTCGAGCACTCTGCAGTCGGGTTACGACACAGGCCGGATATACTTCCATTTGATCATCTTCCGAGGGATCATCCAGAATACTGGCGAGTGTTAAGTTATCACACTTTTCATCTTTCAAATTGTTTTGATGTCCGTTTGGTATATCCCTGCACAGTACCTCTGGCAATACACTTGAACCACACAAATCATTGCCCAAGATGACGTGTACTCCAGGAATGGGTATGTCCGAACACACTCCTAACATCACTTCATCTGTAAAGTAATCAGAGGTTAGCTTTACTGTACACACAGGTATATCCATCTCTGAATTTATACCCCGTACCTAAATTATTTGTCCGTTTATACATGATGTGTACTCAGGAATCAGGCTTTTCAGTATTAAGCTCTGATTCGCTCTTGTGTCACGTAATATTTTGACTGGTTGGTCAGGCTGACCCCCAATACTCACCATGCCTTTGCTAATGAAAGGGTTATATCCTTTCGTAATGAACGTCATCACCTGGGGCAATTCCTCCTGTAAACTCTCATACGGACGACTGTATTTACTTACGGTGAGGGACACCACTCTCCTGCCTTGCCTACACTCTCTACTTAAGTGTCCAGGTTTGTTGCATGTATAGCATATAACCTGAGATGGGAAACCTCGTCCTCTCGAACCACGTTGTCCGTTATAATATGAATCGCCACGTCTCCATTGTCCTGTACCACGATTTCTAGACGATGTTGTACTTCCTCCTTGACCCTCGAATGCGTCACCTCCCGACGGAGAAAATTCCACACACCCCTGACTTTGTCGGGCTATCGGCCTGCCAGTATATCCACGATCATCTCCACTGTTCCACGTATACTGTCTTTTACTACCCTGCAACTTTGTGTGACCTTTTTCTTTATGTTCTTGGAGACTTCTGTAAGCTTCCGTAATTACATCTGCTTTGTCCGCTGCTTCTAAGAGTGTTTTTATTCCTGCTTCTTGAACCTTAAACCTGGTGTCTGGAGTCACCATCTCCAAGAATTTTTCCATTAACATCAATTGTTTCAAGTCTTCGAAAGATTCAACCTTTTCGGAACCCATCCATCTTTGGAATCTACGTTCCAAATCCCTGGCTGTTTCAGCATATGTGCTCCTCTGTGTCTTTACCATTTCTCTGAACCGCTTCCGGTAAGCTTCAGGTGTCAGTAGAAATGATCTTAATACACTGTTTTTCACTGTCCAGTAATTTTTACAATCTTCTAGAGAGAGCTGTGTATAGGCCTCTCTCGCTGCCCCAGTCAATCTTATTTGCACCAATTGAGCCCAATCCTCCTCTGGCCACTGCTTTAGTGTAGCAACTTTTTCAAAATGCTCAAAAAAAGACTCCGACTCTTCTGGACAAAATTGCGGAACCTCCTTTTCACGTGCCTTGTGATCATAGGCTGCAGGCATAGATATGCTCTCTGTGGGTCCCTCTCGCCCTCGCCTCTGAGCAGCCACAAATTTATTTGCTTCGATTTCCATTTGCTTCGTTTTCTCCTTTTCTAATTCTACACGCGTTTTTTGCTCGCTCTCAAGTCGCACTTTCTCGCTCTCAAATCGCAATTTCTCGCTCTCAAGTCGCAATTTCTCTTGCTCCAATTTCAGTTTCTCTAATTCAAACTCTCTCTCTTCCCTCTTAATTTGAGCTTCAAGTTTCAAACGTTCCAATTCATATTCTAAACTTCCACTCCTATGAGACGTATTAGAAGATACCTCCTCATTATCTTGTTCCCCACTTTCCTTTGCACTCACATCTAATCCTACCGCTCCTACGTCTTCGCGTCGAGACCTTACTTTATTTCCAAGTTCTTGTCTCATATAGACCACTTTAGTTGTCACTAATTCTATCTCGTAGTGTTCGGCGATTTGCTTCAGCTGTTCTTTCGTACAGCTCTCCAAAATCAATGGGTCCTCTTTTGTTATAAATTCTTGGACACGATCCATGATGAAAACTTTAACTGGCTGGATACCTAGATGACCAGCAATGGGTGCTACAAGTGTAAACAGTGTGTCTTGCTCAAAACTCTCTCGGACAGGCCTCCATATGTGTTGGGATCGAACTCTCGACAACCCAACACAGTGAGCGTTTTTCTTAAGTTTCTGTGTAATATAACGGGGTATATTGATTTGATCAGGTGTCAGCCTCAGCCGGACCTATTGTCAGGTGCGACACACTTGGTGCTGAGGTCTGACAAAGGACAATAAATAAGTTTATCTAAAAACTTCATCATGGATATATTCAGCTATATCGTAAACACATAAGAGTGTACATTATATACAATATATAACATGTCTATATATATTGAGGCATTGTACATAAGTACAGTTATATATATATATTGAGAGAGATACTACGACCATGCAACGAGGTCCTCTTCCTTCGTGAGGGTGGAGCACACTAACAGATGGGTCAGTTGGTCACACATCCGAAAGCGACGACAGCATGTTGACTGAATGGAGGGGAGTAGATGTCTCCCTCTCCACCTGCTCCGATCAGCCCTCATTACCTCGTCCGGTGCTTCTGATTGGCTAACAGAAATTCCCGCCACCGGACGAGGCACATCGTGCTGACCGTTAACGACCTCCATGGTCGTTAACCTTGTTCTTCTTGTAATAATGAACGTATTACTATTAAATCACCGTGCCTTTATGCGACGAAATAACACGATACGGTATTTCGTAACAATACTGAGGCTGGGTGTATATACTGAGGCTGGGAGGGTATATACCGAGGCAGGGTGTATATACTGAGGCTGGGTGGGTATATACCGAGGCAGGGTGGATATACTGAGGCTGGGCGGGTATATACTGAAGCAGGGTGGATATACAGAGGCTGGGTGGGTATATACCGAGGTAAGGTGGATATACTGAGGCTGGGTGTATATACTGAGGCTGGGAGAGTATATACCGAGGCAGGGTGTATATACTGAGGCTGGGTGGGTATATACCGAGGCAGGGTGGACATACTGAGGCTGGGTGGGTATATACCGAGGCAGGGTGGATATACTGAGGCTGGGTGGGTATATACTGAGGTAGGGTGGATATACTGAGACTAGGTTGGTATATACTGATGCTGGGTGGATATACTGAGGCTGGGTGGGTATATACCGAGGTATATACCCACCCAGGGTAGGTATATCCACCCTCAGGGTGGATATAACGAGGCAGAGTGGATATACTGAGAGTGGGTTTGGTATATACTGATGCTGGGTGGATATACTGAGTCTGGGTGGGCATATACCGAGGTAGGGTGGATATACTGAGGTTGGGTGGATATATACTGAGGAAGCGTGGATATACTGAGGCTGGGATGGTATATTCTGAGAATGGGTGGTGTATGTACCGTGGAAGGGTAAATATACTAAGGCTGGATGGGTATATACTGAGGAGGGTGTATATACTGAGGCTGGGTGGGTATATACGAAGGAGGGTGGATAAACTGAGGCTGGGTGGATATACCGAGGCAGGGTAGATATAGAGGCTGGGTGGGTATATACCGAGGTAGGGTGGATATACTGACGCTGGGTGGATATAAACCGAGGCAGGGTGGATATACTGAGGCTGGGTTGGTATATACCGAGGTAGGGTGGATATACTGAGGTTAAGTGGATATATACTGAGGCAGGGAGGATATATTGAGGCTGGGTGGGAATATACTGAGGCAAGGTGTATATACTAAGGCTGGGTGGGTATATACCGAAGCAGGGTGGATATACTGAACTGGGTGGGTATATACCTAGGCAGGGTGAGTATAAACTGAGGCAGGGTATATATAATGATGCTGGGTGGGTATATTCTGAAGTAGGGTGGATATACTGAGGCTGGGCGGGTATATACCGAGGCAGGGGGGATATACCGAGGCTGGGTGTTTATATACTGAGACAGGGTGGATATACTGAGGCTTGGCGGGTATATACCGAGGCAAGTTAGGTATATACCGAGGCAGCTTAGGTATATACCGAGGCAGATGGGTATATACCGAGGCAGGTTAGGTATATACCAGTGGCAGGTTAGGTATATACCGAGGCAAGTTAGGTATATACCGAGGCAAGTTAGGTATATACCGAGGCATGTTAGGTATATACCGAGGCAGGTTGGGTATATAGTGCAGCTGTGTGACCTCTCCTTGTATTATGCAAGAATGACATAACAGCCGTCGTCCTACTAAAAAGTTTCCTAGAGCGAAGAATTAAGAAAGAGAAAAATTATGTTTGGATAGTTAAGAACAAGCTTGCTTTTACCACACACAAGCACACACTGTGTGTGGTTCACTGTGCCCTGGCATACAGTGTGTGAAGTGTTTTCGTTCCAATGTGTATATTGTGTATACGTTTCAAAAGACGCTGTGAATACGTTTCAAAGTGTACTCGTATTGTGTATTTGTTGTTACTGTACCGTAACATCCAATATGTATACTTTCACCGTACAATAGCCAATAATACAGATACTTTCACCGTTTCAGAGCCTACAATACGTATATTTTTACCGTACATAGATGCGAACGGTTGCAAATCAGCTCAACCTATCAACGTGGTTCTTGTTAGTCCCTGAAATCGTACATGTCCAGCCGACGGTAGTAACATTGAAAAGCAAACTATAGCAAAGCATACCATGGTTGGCTTGAACATATTGTCTGGCAACACCAACCTGTCACCGCCTCATCCTCTTGCAGCTCATCAACACCCTGCCCAACCCTCTTCGTATACCCAGGAATATGAAAGGCCATACATCGAAGTCGCATTGGTATATACCGAGGGGTGGTGGGTATATACCAAGGGGTGGTGGGTATACACCGAGGGGTGGTGGGTATATGAAAGGGGTGGTGGGGTATATACCGAGGGGAGGTGGGTATACACCAAGGGTGGTAGATATATACCGCGGAGTGGTGGGTATACACCAGGGGTGGTGGGGTATTATGCCGAGGGGTGGTGGGTATACACCAAGGGTGGTGGGTATATACCGAGGGGAGGTTGGTATATACCAAGGGGTTGGTGTGGTATATACCAAGGGGTGGTGGGTATATACCAAGGGGTGGTGGGTATATACCAAGGGGTGGTGGTTATATGCCAAGGGGTGGTGGGTATATATCAAGGGGTGGTGGGATATATCAAGGGTGGTGGGTATATATCAAGGGGATGGGTGTATATCAAGGGTAGTGCGTATATACCGATGGGTGGTGGGTATATACCGAGGGGTGGTGAGTATACACCAGAGTTGGTGGTATATACCGAGGGGGGGTGAGTATACACCAAGAGTTGGTGGGTATATACCGAGGGGTGGGTGGGTATACACCAAGGGGGTGGGTATATACCGAGGGGGTGGTGGGTATACACCAAGGGGTGGTGGGTATATACCGAGGTGTGGTGGGTATATACCAAGGGGTGGTGGGTATATACCGAGGGGTGGTGGGTATATCCGGGGGTGGTGGGTATATACCAAGGGATGGTGGGTATATACCGAGGGGTGGTGGGTATATCCCGGACGGGGGGGGTGTGGTGGGTATATACCGAGCGTGGTGGGTATATACCAAGGGGTGGTGGGTATATACAAAGGGGTGGTGGATATATACAAAGGGGTGGTGGTATATACCGAGGGACAGTGGGACTTCATATACAATGCAAGCCTGACAGAAGAGCCATTGCCCTTAATAAAAAATTTCCTAGAGCGAAGAGTTAAGGAAACAGGAAAAATATGTTCGCATATTTAGGAACTAAAAACATCAGATTATTTTGGCGCAGTTAGTTATGACGTCATCTTGACAATGCCAGAGAAGAACATGTTCTCGACCCAGAAGGTCCATATTGGCCCAGTCGGGCACGCCTAGACTCACACCTTCCCAAACTCACCCACAACCATATGAAATGACAAGAACATGACGGAATCTACCGGGTAGTACATGTTCGCGAGGAGGTCACGGTCGAAGGTTCGATTCCACTGATTGATCTCAATATATTTACCTACATGCACGTCTTACCCAAGCCAGAGACAGTTCAGAGATCCCAAGTTCTCCATTGCATCCGGCAACCATTCTCCATAAATCAACAACCCTGATTGCAATCTCAGCACACACCCAGGTTTCTCTCGAATCCAAACACATCCGTCACACACCTGTTTCATGTTCTAGCACGGCAGGTGTGCTGAGTGTAGGTGAGAGAGTGAAGTCACGATGTGGCAACCAAGATAATAGTCCCATTTTTTATGTATTTAATAACCGATATGCAGATCAATGTAGAAGAATAAAAAGATGTAGTTTAGATGCAAGTACATTTGTTGCCATAAAAACACTAGTCAAAACAGCTTCCTACTCTTGGAAGGAAGTCTCACTTTAATCTCACTTCACTAAAGTGAGACTCACTTAGACCTCTCACAAGTCTCACTTTTAGTCTCACTTAGTGAAAGTGAGGACTAAAGTGAGGACTCACTGTAGACTCACTAAAGTGAGTCTCACCAAGTCTCACTTTAGTCGCCACACATTTCCACTCTTGATATAACCAAGTACCTCAACGATCAACTCATCCTGAGAAATGTGTTGATAAATGTAATAAATGTAAATGCTAAATATAACTTGCGATAAATGTTTTCCATATAGACAACTGTATTGTCATTACCAACGTTTAAAACAAAAATTTGTATTATTCTATATATCCTAGATGTGCAGGAGAGAGCGGGAGGTCATGGTGGTCATCTAGGGTCATGTCAGCAGGTCAAGGTGTCATCACGTAGTCTACCTAGATCATATCAACACTGGGAGGTCATCTGAATACTTTAATGTCATACTCGTAGTGTTATATGTTGCAGGACCTCAATAGACAGAATAGATGGCAGCAATACACACCTAAACACATCAGTGTTATTATGTATAACTGTTATACTTAGCGTTAGTTTTTATACACGCGCATTTAAAAACACTTTCGCTCCCCTGGCATGCGCGCCGTCAATTTAGAGGTCATGTACCCGGCGTGCTGGCGAGGGTGCGGTGATCGCTCTTCGTCACCGAATATGTGTATACACGTTTCAGTATTCTCACCTTAATTCTCGTGCTACGTCATTTGTTTTGGTATCATTGTGTTCGCATTATATTCCCTATAGGTGTATATGCATATAATGTCCCAAAGCCGGCGTGATTCCCCGCAGCAAAGCCTAAAGTTACCCGTGAACGAGCATCAATTTGCTCACGCTAAGTATACGCAGCCGTAATGTGTATACTCGTTTAGTTTGATAACATCAATTTCAAGTTACGTCTTTCATTTTGGTATCAAATTGTTCGCAACATAAAGGCGCGTATTTTAAAACTCAGTTCTATAATAATAGAACAATAACTGGAATTTTAACAAATATTTTAATTTTGGACGCTCATATCTTGAGATATTACGGGGCTTAGTGTCCCCGCGGCCCGGTCCTCGACAGGCCTCCACCCCCCCGGACGCAGCCCACTTACAGCTGACTAACACCCAGGTACCTATTTTACTACTTGGTAACTGGGCATAGGGTGAAAGAAACTCTGCCTATTGTTTCTCTCCGGCGCTCGGGATTGAACCGGGAACCACAGTATCACAATTCCAGCGTGGTGTCCGCTCCGCCGACCGGCTTTCCCAAGCATGGTCTCCCTGGAAGACCAGATAAATGAAACCTGGTCCAGACTCACAGTCACAGAACAGAAACAAGATACGCCCCCCCCAATCCCGACACCCCAGGGTCTACAGGTCACTTTCAGCTAAGTAAATGACCCCCCCTCCTGAAACCCAGACCCCCTTTAAACTCAATGGCCTGAGTGAATGAACCGCTTGATTTTCTCTCTTATAGCACAGGTAGAAGAACGTCGACAGTATAATCTCAACCGGAGCTACGTTCAGCCCTGCGACTTCTGGAGGCGAATCATCACAAAATTATTATATCTTTCCAGCGTTCTGACAGAAATGTTCGTGTTACATTTCATTTGGTATCAAATTGTTCGCAATCTAATGGTGTGCATTTTAAAAGTAGTCCACATAATAGTAGCACAATAAATGGAATTTAAACAAATATTTAAAATTTTGAATGCAAAACGTATTTATAATCTTTCAAGTGTTCAGACCTCAATTGTCAGGCTACATTGTCATTATTGTATCAAATTGTGCGCATTTTAAAGGCGCTCATTTTGAAACTACTCCCAGATTGATCGGTATAAAATTTAAATTTTTAACAATATTTTAATAATTGAACGCCAATCACGTCCACGGCTCAGACAGAGGAGAAAAATTTCGGACGCGAGGGGCGA
>WNGS01004511.1:4293478-4306438 GCA_020271785.1 Procambarus virginalis
CCCAGGGCTCTTGGTGCTCGCCCTGCCTTTTGGTCCCCAAACCAGATGGCTCCTGGCGATTATGCACCGATTATCGGCAGCTCAACAAGGTGACCATAGTGGACGCCTATCCGTTGCCACGTCTCGAGGACTGTATCGACGAAATCGGGAACGCCACGTACGTATCGAAATTCGATCTATCGAGAGGGTACTATCAAATCCCTCTCACTGAACGTGCTAAACAACTAACGGCGTTTGTGACCCCGAGGGTGTGTTTGAGTATCAAGGTTACCATTCGGCTTGCGTAATGCCCCTGCCACGTCCAGAGGCTAATGAACTCTTTGCTCGCAAATGTGCCAAATTGTCGGGCGTATTTAGATGATATTGTGCTTTTTGATATTAATTGGGCTGACCACATAGCTAGGTTACGCCAGTTGTTCACAGTGTTGAAACATGCAAATCTAACTTTAAATGCTAAAAAGTGTCATTTTGGCCAAGGCACAGTGACGTACCTCGGTTATGAAGTGGGCCAAGGAAAAGTGTTACCTCGACAAGACAAAATTAGTGCTATTCTGGACTATCCAGTGCTCAGGTCTAAAAGGACATTCAACGATTTATCGGTATGTGTGCGTACTACCGACGCTTTTGTCAGAACTTTTCCAGTGTGGCCACTCCTCTCACAGATTTGTTGCGGAAGGCCGTTAAATTTAAGTGGTCATCGGACTGTGCAGAGGCATTTAAAAACTTGAAATTGATCTTAGCTTCCGCCCCAGTGCTTGCTAGTCCAAGGTTCGACCGTCCGTTTAAAATTCAAGTTGACGCGTCTGACTCGGTGCTGGTGCAGTGTGTTGCAAACTGGGGATGATAAAGTGGAACACCCAGTATATTATTACTCTGTGAAATTTGACAAGGCGCAGCGCAATTATTCGGTGATAGAAAAAGAGGCGTTGGCGCTTGTGCTAACTTGCAAAAAGTTCGAAGTGTACCTCACAGGTAATATAGTGGAAGTGTACACGGACCATAACCCATTAGTTTTCATGAATCAGATGAAGCAGAAAAATAAGCGCATCCTCAGGTGGGCATTGTACCTACAGGACTTTAATCTATCTATTATCCACCTACCGGGCCGGCTCAACGTGATAGCCGACGCTCTGTCCCGCTTGCCTGAGTAACATTCATCTGAGCCGCAGGAAGCCATACCAAATGTCATGCTTTAGTTATTTTTTTTTAGGTTCTCCTGTGACATTAAATATCCCGTGTCCAATTTATTTACTTTTGTTTTTTTGTTCTGTTTTTTGTGTATGTTTTTTTTTTTCTTTCAGAGAATTCACTTGTAATTTTTTTTGACAGAAATTGTTGTTTGGTTGATTTTCTATTATGTCATGGATGTCCATTTTATTCTGTATACTCTTACAAAAAAATATGACTACTATTCTAGTAGTCACATTTTTTTTTTCTCTGAAGGGGGGAGGAGTGTTACGACTCTGGGTTCTTTAGATGGAAACCAGAGGTCAAAATTGAGCTTAGTAACGACAATATGGCAGGGCACGCATAGAGAGATGTAGCTGTTTGTAATCATCCCTGCCAGAAGTACGACTATTCGTGTAGCTCACAAAGCATTTAGACTCTTAAACTTGTTGTGGATTAAGTAACATTGTTATAAGTTTAACTACCAGTAGAATGAGGAAAGTAGCAATATGAGGCATAAGGGGAAGATGTTTTAATGTGTATAGCTGTATGATCAATTGGGCTCTTCCCGGCACCACTCACGCATGCTGCTGGGACGGTCTTCTCTCTGCTGGCGGCTGTGGTGTTCGGACGTGCTCTCCTCCTTCCTCTTACTTCCTCTGGATTCTCTATTTTCTGTGACTTAGTTGGTTAAGTACTCCATTACTCAGTTTGTATATGTCTGGCATACCTATCGTTATATGTGTAGAGTAGTATACCTGGGGTGTAGTAAGTATATTTAAGTTGTTGTACCTGTTATGCTAACTGGGGTCCCAGTGTACCACGTGGTCCCCTACCCTAGGCTGAATCGAGTGTGTTATAGTAGAGCTTTACCCTAGCTTGTTACCAGTGTAAACCTTGTATCCTGCCTACGTGGACCAAGGCTTTTAACGTAAGATTGTGTGGTAAAGTTAGTATTAAATTGTTATTGGTGAGATTGTGTATGGGGGGTGTTAAGGGGTTAATAAATAAGTAAGGTTGAACAGAGTATCCCTTATTCCTGTGTGGGAGTTCAATAATCATTTCCTAGACTAACCAGGTTTAGTAGCAAGCATTTATTCTTGTGGATATTTTACTTTGGGGGCCGGGCCTTTTGTTCTCCCATATCTTGATACCTCTAGTCTACTTACCCTTACCCCTTAATAGTACCAAGTTCCCCATTGCAAGACCCACATATAATTTATAACAATGACCGAAAAGGTAAGATTAATAATTCTAGCACGATTTTTCTCAATATTTCTTATGTTTTTCGTCACTGTCGATGGTAATTGAAATATCAAATCTCCAAAGTTCATTTTTATTTATGGTATGACGCCTGAACGTGTTTCGTAATTCTTATTACATTTTCAAAGACACATAAAAATTCATCATACTTATACTCGATTTGGGTGAGGTGATATGGCACAAAAGTTTTGGGTGAGGTGACAAACACAACACAGAACACGAAACAATGGATATAAATTGGGTATAAAATCATAAGAATGGAAGTAACTGCAGAAGGCCCATTGGCCCATACCTTCTCTTCCTGCTTCTATGTTGGTTTGGGGTCTTGAAGTGGGTAGAATATAGTTGTGCATTAATTGGCTGTTGATTGCTGGTGTTGACTTTTTTATGTGCAGTGTTTCGCTGATGTCGAGCCACCTGCTATCGCTGTATCTATCGATGATTTCTGTGTTGTTTGTTAAGACTTCTCTGGTGATGGTCTGGTTGAGAGAAGAGATTATATGTTCCTTGATGGAGCCCCGTTGTTTATGCATTGTTAATCGCCTGGAAAGAGACGTTGTTGTCTTGCCTATATACTGAGTTGTTTGGAGCTTACAGTCCCTAAGTGGGCATTTGAAGGCATAGACGACCTTCGTTTCCTTCAAGGCGTTCTGTTTGTTGTCTGGGGAGTTTATCATGAGTAGGTTGGCCATTTTTTGTTTTTGTTTTATAGTAAATTGTCAATTGTATTTTCTGATTTTTGTCTATAGGAATAACGTTCCTATCAACATTATCTTTCAGTACCCTTTCCTCCGTTTTATGAGCTGTCAAAAGAAGTTCCTGTAAAATAGTCTAATGGGGGTACAAGTTTTGTGTTGGTTGACTCTTCAGAGTTGCATGGCGTTTTACCTCTCTTTTTATGATGTCTCCAACAAGACCGTTAGAGAAGCCATTGTTGACTAGGACCTGCCTTAAGCTATAGAGTTCTTCATCGACTTGCTTCCATCCTGAGCTGTGGCTGAGAGCCTGGTCGACGTAAGTGTTGACAACACTCCTCTTGTACCTGTCTGGGCAGTCACTATTGGCATTGAGGCACATTCCTATGTTTGTTTCCTTAGTGTAGACTGCAGTGTGAAAGCCTCCGCTCTTTTCCGTGACTGTTACATCTAGAAACAGCAGCTTCCTATCATTCTCCACCTCGTAAGTGAAACTCAACACAGAATTCCGCTCAAATGCATCCTTCAGCTGCTGCAGATGCCTGGCCTCTTTCTTGGAAGTATGGTACCTGCGTAAAAATATCGTCAACTTACATGCAGTATATGACGGGTTTCAAGTCCATGTCAACTAAGACCCTCTGCTCGATGGTACCCATGTAGAAGTTTGCAAACAGGACACCTAGGGGAGAACCCATGTCGACCCCATCTACTTGCTTATACATGTGCCCATCTGGGCTCAAGAAGGGTACCTCTTTAGTGCAGGCTTGGAGTAGTTTCCTTAGTATGTTTTCTGGTATGTCAAGAGGAGTGCAAGCCGGATCACGATACACTCTGTCCACTATCATCCAGAATGGGCCAATAGGGCTTCTGCAGTTACTTCCATTCTTATGTTTTTATACCCAATTTATACCCATTGTTTCGTGTTTTGTCTTGTGTTTGTCACCTCACCCAAAACTTTTGTGCCATATCACCTCACCCAAAACAAGTATAAGTACGATAAATTTTTATGTGTTAACTAAGTCTTTGAAAATGGAATAAGAATTACGAAACGCGTTCAGGCATCAGACCATAAATAAAAATGAACTTTGTCGATTTGATATTTCACTTACCATCAACAGTGAAGAAAAACATACGAAATATTGAGAAAAATCGTGCTAGAATTATTAATCTTACCTTTTTGGTAATATTCAACAACGTATATGTATTGTGACGATAATCTCTTTCACCGGGCATCGCTGGGCACTCTACGGTTGGAGAGGCGGAATGGAGGAGAGTGAAAGGGGGGGGATCTTGGGAGAGAAAGTCAAAGAGTGGAGAAGAAATAGGAGGAGAGGGGGATAGGAAAAGTGGGATGAGACAGAGGGAAGTGGGAAGGGGCAGAAAACCCTTAGCACAATATAAATATATAATATATAGAGAGGAATATCAATACCTGTACAAAGATATAACAAATATAATTTATCATTTGGAAGCAAGACAGAGGGAACTGGGAAGGGAGTATATACTTCTCTTTCACTGTCTCCTAAAGTGCTTGAAGAAGCTGTTTATCGTCAGAACATCAGATGAACCTCTCGATCACCCCCCCCCCCGGTGTGGCGTTACCTGGTGACCAGTAGTGGGGGGAGGGCTGTTGTTAAGGACGATACTAGGTGTACAGGTGCTGGTGTACACCTTCCTGGGGGATGGTGTACAGGTGCTGGTGTACACCTTCCTGGGGGATGGTGGACACCTTCCTGGGGATGGTGTACACCTTCCTGGGGATGGTGTACACCTTCCTGGGGATGGTGTACACCTTCCTGGGGATGGTGTACACCTTCCTGGGGATGGTATACAGGTGCTGGTGTACACCTTCCTGGGGGATGGTGGACACCTTCCTGGGGATGGTGTACACCTTCCTGGGGATGGTGTACATGTGCTGGTGTACACCTTCCTGGGGATGGTATACAGGTGCTGGTGTACACCTTCCTGGGGATTGTGTACAGGTGCTGGTGTACACCTTTCTGAAGATGGGGTACAGCTTTGTCTTGTTATTCCTGGTATTGGTGTACATAATTTTTCTGCCGGGTATTAGTGTAAATCTGCCAAGAATTAGTTTACACCTGTGTGTACATCTGCCAGTGTACGTCTGTCGGATGTTGGTGTACATCTGTCAGATGCTGGTGTACACATGTTAAGTGTTGCTATACACGTTTATTTAAAAATGTACTTCATTACCTGATATTCTTTCGCCAACCATTTGAGCTGGACGGTAGAGCGACGGCTTCGCTTCATGCAGGTTGGTGCTCAATCCCCGACCATCCTAGTGGTTGGCCACCATTCCTTTCCCCCTCGTCCCAATCCCAAATCCATATCCTGATCCCTTCCAAGTGTTCTCTATATGTAAGTGCTACATATATATGGTTTGGCGCTTTCTCCTAATAGTTCCCATTTCTGATATTCTCTCTTTTAATTATTGTCTATATTCGATGTGCTTAACATAAAAACATGCCTGACATAATATATCATATTATGTGACCTAATATATTTTATTATACCATGCATGTTTGGTATATAGTTTCTGTTATATATCATTTATTCATATTCTTTCTTTTCTCACTGTTATTTGCTGTGTTTGCTGAGTGATGTGTTGTGACGGCAGCGAGTCTTGGGCGCACACTCACGCGTCTTCAGCCCTACTGCTTGGCCTCGAGATTTTATATTATTGCTATGTTAAATATTTTAATAACACCGTAATACCTCATTACTGGTGCTTGCATGGTATTAATGTCGCGTCATATATCATGTCAGTGGATAACACACAACCATTATCCAATGTTTATATATATTTATATATAGAATAGGGGTGATAGGAGAAGAAAAGATTAAAGTCTTCAGTGAGAATCCACAAGATCTGCTCTGAATACTCTTTATTTTTTTCTTCGAAGCTATGGGTCCCAACAGTTGCACCAGAGATGCTACTCCAATTATATAATATATATATATATATATATTATATATATATATATATATATAATGTCTTACCTAGTAGCCAGAACGCACTCCTCAGCCTACTATGCAAGGCCGATTTGCCTAAAGCAAGTTTTCATGAATTAATTGTTTTTCGACTAACCTAACCTAACCTAAACTTTTCGGCTACGTAACCTAACCTAACCTTTAAAGATAGGTAGGTTAGGTAGGGTTCGTTAGGTTCGGTCATATTTCTACGTTAATTTTAACTCCTAAAAAAAAAATGACCTCATACATAATGAAATGGGTAGCTTTATCATTTCATAAGAAAAAAAATTGAGAAAATTATTAATTCAGGAAAACTGGCTTATTAGGCAAATCGGGCCTTGCATAGTAGGCCTAATACTGCGTTCTGGCTACTAGGTACGACATATATATTTTCCGTTAGTTAACACTCTTTTTCTATATCCTACCCAAAGTCGGTAGTAAGCTTTCAAGAAACTGGCTGACAGGGTCCCAAACTAACACACAAACAGGGATAATTAACACTCTAGCAGAAACCTCTAGCAGCTTGCTAGCAGCAATTCACAATAGACACATCACTGTCTTCCTTAATTCTTTAAAGCCATTCCCAGGTATGTCGCTCTTCAAAAAACACTGTATATATCAGCAGCTAACACACACTGCTCGGATCAACGGTGGCTACTTAGTCCTCTCGCAAGACTAAGCTAAGAGTTCGTGGACTGCCCAAGGTGAACTGCCCTCCTCAGCTCAATCGCCTCCATATGTTACCTCTGTGGACATAAAAACGTCATTAGCCAGATGGACAGTACACTGGGTAAGCCTGGGGTAACACTCGTCCACTGGGGACTTGACATTGTGACTTGTAACCACAACCTAGATGGCGCTGATCTTGATACGCCACCCACCAGAGGTCCTCCACATCGACCTCCTCTTCTGACTGGGGCAGGAAATTGGAGCCTTCCACCGATACCACGCCACCACCAACATATGGCGTTGTCTACATAGCGTCCAATACTAGGGTAGTTGGAGTGCAGACCCATAGAAGGCGCTAAAATCGCCGCTCCACACTCCAACGATGATGTCGATACAGTAACAATCCGCCTTCCATGCTTCGTCTGTCACGTGCTTATACTTGACTATCTGGAAATTATTGAAGCCTGCCAGTTGCTTGCCAGTTGATATTATGTGTGTGTGTCTAAAGCTCAAGGTTTAAGAGTGTTATGAGATATTTGTTGGTATTGTGGGTTGTTTGTGAGCATTGTGAGATGCTTGTGAGTACTGTGAGAGGCTTGTGAGTGTTGTTGGATGCTTGTGAGTGTTGTGGGATGTTTGTCTATGTTATGAGATGCTTGTGAGTGTTGTTGGATGCTTGTGGGTGTTGTGGGATGCTTGTGAGGGTTATGAGATGCTTGTAAGTGTTGTAAGATGTTTGTGTGTGTTGTGGGATGCTTGTGTATGTTGTGGGTTGCTTGTGAGTGTTGTGGGTTGCTTGTGAGTGTTGTGGGATGCTTATGAGCGTTATGGGATGCTTGTGAGTGGTTTGGGATGCTTGTGAGTGTTGTAGGATGCTTATGAGTGCTGTGGGACAATCTTGAAAGAGTTGTGAGTATTACTAGACAAATCTTGAACAAGATAAAAGAATTTCCCTTTGCACTAT
Organism: Procambarus virginalis; assembly: GCA_020271785.1. Taxonomy (NCBI): domain Eukaryota; kingdom Metazoa; phylum Arthropoda; class Malacostraca; order Decapoda; family Cambaridae; genus Procambarus; species Procambarus virginalis. The sequence continues at coordinate 4,301,231 of WNGS01004511.1, forward strand.
AGTAAAGTAATTGTTTTAATGTTTGGTGTATATTATTGTGAGTTATCGTGTAAATTGTTGCTCGTATTTTTGAAGGCATCATTTTGTCAAATAATTTTTGTTGGTGGATATTTTCGTTCCAAGTTAATTTTGGATTTATTGTTTTTCTTTGATCATTTTAGATTCTATAAAATTTCTACTCTACAGGAGTTTTCATAACTAATTTCATACATTAATTAATATGTGACTCTCATTCACAATAAGTAAAATACTGAAGATATAATAAACTATTAACTTTTTTTGTTAAACATTTATTTCAGAACATAACGTACACAAGTTCGGCCTAATGACAACTGCTAAATAGAGTTTCTTATGTAAGTTATATTTTTTATTTGGAAATAACAAGTAGTCGTCAAACTATATATTTGTAAATACCCAAGACAAATCTGGAAAACAGGCAAGGACTCCTCACTAGGGGAAAAGTTTCTGTTTAGCTTTTTCTGTGTCCCACTTGTGAGCCTTCTCCATGGGGTCCCAGACTGGTTATTACTTTGGAGGCTCTACACGGCGTATATCCTTCGGGACCTGCGGGTTTATCCTTCGTCACACAGGGGGTCTGTTCTTAGTGACCTAAGCGAGTCTCGCCTGGGTAGCTTTTCTATGAGGATATAATTCTAGGAACTCTCCAAAGGTTGGTCTACTCTTCGTTACCTGCTAGGGCCTGTACTCGAACTCTTCCCTTTAGGTTCCCAAATAAGGTTCATCCTTGGGAGATCATTACTTTAAGGACCTCCAAGGTGTCTTCCTAAGTGGTGGTTTACCCTTCGTGTCCAAGACCACAGCAGAACGCGTCGTGTTCGGTGTGGTTGTGACCAAAGTCACCGTGGTTGTCGCCGGAGTTGGTGCAATGGTCGTGGTGGGGATGCGTCAAGTCTCCATGGAGCTGTGGACAGAGTAAGTCTGTGAAACAAACTTTATTTATCTATTGAGTGCCTGTGTGTGTGTGTGTTTGTCTAGAGTGCGTATTTGTATTTGCCTGCCTGTGCAGTTGTATGTGTAAATATACGTGTATAAGTACTCATGTGTGTGTGTGTGTGTGTGTGTGTGTGTGTGTGTGTGTGGTGTGTGTGTGTGTGTGTGTGTGTGTGTGTGTGTGTGTGTGTGTGTGTGTGTGTGCTTAGAGTGCATGTGGTTTTAGCTTTTGTCGGTAGGATAGGCGCAGTCGGTTTACGATCGCAAGGCTCCGGGTTAGATTCCCGCGACAGGACAGATACCTTTGGGCACGTTTTCTTTCAACTGATGCCTCCTGTTCATCCAGTAGTAACTAGGTATTCGGGAGTTGGCAACTGTTTTGTTAGGTATCCTGGGAACGGTCAATAGTTGGCTTCCTGTCCCCGACAATAGGGAACCAATGCCAACCAAATTTAATCTCTGCGTCATATATGTTAAATTTGCATCTGTTATTATTGTTGTGATAAATTATCATTATAAATATTATTATATTACTGTTGATGTTATTAATATAATGTTTGTATTGCTAAGATTACCTCAGAGCAGACGAGGCAGCCGCACTCATTCTTGACGAGGGTGTCGCCTGGCCGGCAGTATCGTGACACGTCCAAACACTTGTTGGGGACGCACTTCGTACAGTTGTGGACAACCTTCTCATCTCCATGGGGCGATGGCAGGCTGCAAGTGTGGACAACAGACTAGTGTATTTGACTGGAGACAGATATGTGTTACAGGAAACAGATGTGGTGGACGGGAGGAAGGTTTTGGTGGAGAAGGGAAGGCAGGTGTGTTGAGCGCAAGTTAGTGACCTCATTCAGAATTACTGGACCTTGAGCATCACAACAGGCAGAAGAATAAGTGACAAAGAACGCTTAAAATAAGAAGTGAGAGAGCAGCTCTCATTGAAGCTTAAAACTGAAGATCCCATTGAAGCTTAAAATAAAACAAAACACAAACATTTAATCGACCATTTCTACAAGGTCTGTAATAGTAATCAAACAAGAACTTACGCCAGTCAAATCGCCTTGCAGAAAGACTTTTTCCCACTGTATTTAACCTAAGAAAGTTTGCCTACAAAATAAAACGTATCAAGAACAGAACTCTGTGTTTAAATACAATACGATAAATTAACATTCCTCTGCAATGCTACTAGTGACAGCAAGAGACTGCTATTGCCTGTTTCTGTTCTCTAACCGACTCCTTCCTCCTATCAACGGAAGGACAGCAGTAGATAGGAAAGGAGAAGTGTAGTCGGTACAACACCCAACATGACTTTTGTCTCACCTGAGAACATAGACGGCCAGGCAGACAACAAGAATGACGCGCAGCATTTTGATGGAGTAGCGTTAATGTACAAGACCTGTGATGGTGGACTAGGTAGAAGGTTCCGTGTGTCTGCTCTCCGCTCTCACCGCCATCCACTGAACTCTGCTCGGTACCATGGCTCGTTTTATACCTCGCGCTGCGTTGCCAACACCACGACCTTTAGGTGAAAAACAGGTTCAGCAAAAAAAAAAAAAACTTGACGAGAAGGAATTGGGAATACCGCGAAACTAAATAAAGCTAAGAACTATTTCAGTACATACAAATAAATATTTGTGGTAACATTTGGAAGTTTAGATATATTCACGAACTCCATATTTAATTTCCGTTCCTTTTCTTCCATCTTGAAATAAGCAGATTAAGGACATTCTTTTATTTTTCAGATGATTGTCATGAAGCAAGGGTCTTACAACCCTCTCAAGTACATATATGCACCCCTTTCTTAATTAGGATGAGATCTTTCTGTTATATATCACTATGATCAGAGTTTCAACGACACGAAATACATCCCCTTTATAATTTATGTTGAAGTTTTTCACATCATTGTTCCTAATACACCATCTTGTCAGTGTTGGCCTTATTGTTAGTAAAGATACACCCTCTCTGTCAGTGTTGGCCTTATAGTTAGTCCAGATACACCCTCTTGTCAGTGTTCACCTTATAGTTAGTAAAGATACACCCCACCTGTCAGTGTTGGCCTTATAGTTAGTCCAGATACACCCCCCTGTCAGTGTTGACCTTATAGTTTGTCCAGATACACCACCATGTCAGTGTTGACCTTATAGTTAGTCCAGATACACCCCCATGTCAGTGTTGACCTTATAGTTAGTCCAGACACCCCCCCCCCCCTCTGCCAGTGTTGGTGTCACCTATAGTCCAGACACCCCCCCCCCCCGCCCCTGCCAGTTGGTTGCTTCACTCATCCATCGGGTCTCGTGGCTACACAGTTGACAAACAGAAATACCGACGATTTCGCCCCTCGCGTCCGAAATTTTTCTCCTCTGTCTGAGCCGTGGACGTGATTGGCGTTCAATTATTAAAATATTTGTTAAAAATTTAAATTTTATCCGATCAATCTGGGAGTAGTTTCAAAATGAGCGCCTTTATATTGCGCACAATTTGATACAATAATGACGATTGATGTAGCCTTACAATTGACGTCAGAACACTTGAAAGATTATAAATACGTTTTGCATTCAAAATTTTAAATATTTGTTTAAATTCCATTTATTGTGCTACTATTATGTGGACTAGTTTTAAAATGCACGCCATTAGATTGCGAACAATTTGATACCAAAATGAAAGATGTAACACGAACATTTCTGTCAGAACGCTGGAAAGATATAAATAATTTTGTGATGATTTGCCTCCAGAAGTCGCAGGGCTGAACGTAGCTCCGATTGGAGATTATACTGTCGACGTTCTTCTACCTGTGCTATAAGAGAGAAAATCAAGCGGTTCATGCACTCAGGCCATTGAGTTTAAAGGGGGTCTGGGGTTTCAGGAGGGGGGGGTCATTTACTTAGCTGAAAATGACCTGTAGACCCCGGGGTGTCGGGATGGGGGGGGGGGGGGGACGTATCTTGTTTCTGTTCTGTGACTGTGAGTCTGGACCAGGTTTCATTTATCTGGTCTTCCAGGGAGACCATGCTTGGGAAAGCCGGTCGGCCGAGCGGACAGCACGCTGGACTTGTGATCCTGTGGTCCCGGGTTCAATCCCGGGCGCCGGAGAGAAACAATAGGCAGAGTTTCTTTCACTCTATGCCCCAGTTACCTAGTAGTAAAATAGGTACCTGGGTGTTAGTCAGCTGTAAGTGGGCTGCGTCCTGGGGGTGGAGGCCTGGTCGAGGACCGGGCCGCGGGGACACTAAAGCCCCGAAATCATCTCAAGATATGAGCGTCCAAAATTAAAATATTTGTTAAAATTCCAGTTCTATTATTATCGGAATAGTTTTAAAATACGCGCCTTTATGTTGCGAACAATTTGATACCAAAATGAAAGACGTAACTTGAAAATTGATGTTATCAAACTAAACGAGTAAACACATTAGGCTGTGTATACTTAGCGTGAGCAAGTTGATGCTCGTTCACGGGTAACTTTAGGCTTTGCTGCGGGGAATCACGCCTGGCTTTTGGACATTATATGCATATACACCTATAGGGAATATAATTGCGAACACAATGATACCAAAACGAACGACGTAGCACGAGAATTAAGGTGAGAAAACGAAAACGAATATTCACATTTCGGTGACGAAGAGCGATCACCCGCACCCTCGCCAGCACGCCGGGTACATGACCTCTAAATTGGCAGCGCGCATGCCAGGGGGCGAAAGTGTTTTTAAATGCGCGTGTATAAAAACTAACGCTAAGTATAACAAGTTATACATAATAACACTGATGTGTATAGGTGTGTATTGCTGCCATCTATTCTGTCTATTGTGGTCCTGCAACATATAACACTACGAGTATGACATTAAAGTATTCAGATGACCTCCCAGTGTTGATATGATCTAGGTAGACTACGGTGATGACCCTTGACCTGCTGACATGACCCTAGATGACCACCATGACCTCCCGCTCTCCTGACATCTAAGGATATATAGTATTAATACAAAGTTTTGTTTAAACGTTGGTAATGACAATACAGTTGTCTATATGGACAACATTTATCGCAAGTTATATTTATAATTTACATTTATCACATTTATCAACACATTTCTCAGGATGAGTTGATCATTGAGGTACTTGGTTATATCAAGAGTGGAAATGTGTGGCGACTAAAGTGAGACTTGGTGAGACTCACTTTAGTGAGTCTAAAGTGAGATTTGGTGAGACTCACTTTAGTAAGTCTAAAGTGAGTCTCACTTTAGTGAAGTGAGACTAAAGTGAGAC
>WNGS01004511.1:4316568-4340733 GCA_020271785.1 Procambarus virginalis
GAGGCAGGGTGTATATACTGAGGCTGGGTGGGTATATATCGAAGAAGGGTGGATATACTGAGGCTGGGTGGATATGCCACCCAGGGTGGGTATATCCACCCTCGGGGTGGATATACCGAGGCAGGGGTAGATATACTGAGGCTGGGTGGGTATATACCGAGGTAGGGTGGATATACTGACGCTGGGTGATATAAACGAGGCAGGGTGGATATATTACTGAGGCTGGGTTGTATATACTGGTGCTGGGTGGATATATGAGGCTGGGTGGGTATATACCATGTAGGGTGGATATACTGAGGTTGGGTGGTATATACTGGGCAGGGAGGATATAGTGAGGCAGGTGTATATACTAAGGCTGGGTGGGTAATACCGAAGCGAGGGTGGATATACTGAGGCTGGGTGGGTATATACTTAGGCAGGTTGAGTATAAACTGAGGCAGGGTATATATAATGAGGCTGGGTGGGTATATTCTGAAGCAGGGTAGATATACTGAGGCTGGGCGGGTATATACCGAGGCAGGGGGGATATACCGAGGTTGGTGGTTATATACTGAAGCAGGGGTGGATATACTGAGGCTTGGCGGGTATATACCGAGGCAGGTTAGTATATACCGAGGCAGGTTAGGTATATACCGAGGCAGGTTCGGTATATACCGAGGCAGGTTAGGTATATACCGAGGCAGGTTAGGTATATAGTGCAGCTGTGTGACCTCTCCTTGTATTATGCAAGAATGACATAACAGCCGTCGTCCTAATAAAAAGTTTCCTAGAGCGAAGAATTAAGAAAGAGAAAAATTATTAAGAACACGGCTTGCTTTTACCACCACAGCACACACTGTGTGTGGTTCACTGTGCCCTGGCATACAGTGTGTGAAGTGTTTTTCGTTCTAATGTGTATATTGTGTATGCGTTTCAAAACGCACGCTGTGAATACGTTTCAAAGTGTACGTGTATTGTGTATTTGTTGTTACTGTACCATAACATCCAATATGTATTTTTCACCGTACAATAGCCAATAATACAGATACTTTCACCGTTTCAAAGCCTACAATACGTATATTTTTACCGTACCATAGACTGCGAACGGTTGCAAATCAGCTCAACCTATCAACGTGGTTCTTGTTAGTCCTGAAAGCGTACATGTTCAGCCGACGGTAGTAACATTGAAAAGCAAATTATAGCGAGCATACCTGCCCAGCATACCAGCCCAGCATATCTGCCCAACATACCTGCTCAGCATACCAGTCCAGCATACTTGCCCAGCATACCTGCCCAGCATATCAGCCCAGCATACCGCCCAGCATACCAGCCCAGCATACCTGCCCAGCATACCAGCCCAGCATACCTGCCCAACATACCTGCGCAGCATACCTGCCCAGTATACCAACCTAGCATACCACCCCCACATACCACCCCAGCATACCAGCCCAGCATACTTGCCCAGCATATCAGCCCATCATACCAGCCCAGCATAGCAACCCAGCATATCAGCCAACATACCCACCTAGCCTATCAGCCCAGCATACCAGCTAGCGTTCCAACCTAGCATACCAGCCCAACATACCAGCCCAGCATACCAACCTAGCATACCAGACCAACATACCAGCCTTGCATACCAAACTAGCATACCAGCCAACATACCAGCCTAGCATACCAACCTAGCATACCAGCCCAGCATACCAGCCCAGCATACCAGCCCAGCATACCTCCCAACATATCAGCCAGCATACCAACCCAGCATATCAGCCCAGCCCAGCATACCAACCCAGCATACCCCCGCATACCTGCCCAGCATACCAGCCCAGCATACCAGCCTAGCATACCAGCCCAATATACCAGCCCCAACATACCAGCCCAGCATACCAGCCCAACATACCAGCCCAACATACCAGCCAACATACCAGCCCAACATATCAGCCCAACATACCAACCTAGCATACCACCTAGCATACCACCCAACATACCAGCCCAACATACCAGCCCAACATACCAGCCCAACATACCAGCCCAGCATACCAAACTAGCATACCACCCCAACATACCAGCCCAACATACCAGCCCAACATACCAGCCCAACATACCAGCCCGGCATACCAACCTAGCATACCAACCTAGCATACCACCCCAAAATACCAGCCCAACATACCAGCCCAACATACCAGCCCAGCATACCAACCTAGCATACCAACCTAGCATACCACCCCAACATACCAGCCCAGCATATCAGCCCAACATACCAGCCCAGCATACCAGCCCAACATACCAGCCCAGCATACCAGCCCAGCATACCAGCCCAACATACCAGCCCAATATACCAGCCCAGCATACCAGCCCAACATACCAGCCCAGCATACCAGCCCAACATACCAGCCCAACATACCAGCCCAACATACCAGCCCAACATACCAGCCCAGCATACCAAACTAGCATACCACCCAACATACCAGCCCAACATACCAGCCCAACATACCAGCCCAACATACCAGCCCGGCATACCAACCTAGCATACCAACCTAGCATACCACCCCAAAATACCAGCCAACATACCAGCCCAACATACCAGCCCAACATACCAGCCCAGCATACCAGCCCAGCATACCAGCCCAACATACCAGCCCAGCATACCAGCCCAACATACCAGCCCAACATACCAGCCCAACATACCAGCCCCACATACCAGCCCAGCATACCAAACTAGCATACCACCCCAACATACCAGCCCAACATACCAGCCCAACAACCAGCATACCAGCCCGGCATACCAACCTAGCATACCAACCTAGCATACCACCCCAAAATACCAGCCCAACATACCAGCCCAACATACCAGCCCAACATACCAGCCCAGCATACCAACCCAGCATACCAGCCCAGCATACCATCCTAGCATAACAGCCCAGCATACCAGCCCAGCATACATACTTGAGGTCAACCCAGCATTAGTAATTGCAAGCTGCACTCGACTAATCCCGACGAAAAGTTCTTATACTGTGAAATGCGCACAAACTTCATGGTTGACTTGAACATATTGTCTGAGGCAACACCAACCTGTCACCGCCTCATCCTCTTTGCAGCTCATTAACACCCTGCCAAACCCTCTTCGTATACCCATGAATATGATAGGCCATACATCGAAGCCGCATTGGTATATACCGAGGGGAGGTGGGTATATAACGAGGGGTGGTGGGTATATATCAAGGGGTGGTGGGTATATATCAAGGGGTGGTGGGTATATATCAAGGGGTGGTGGGTATATACCGAGGGGTGGTGGGTATATACCAAGGGGTGGTGGGTATATACCAAGGGGTGGTGGGTATATACCAAGAGGTGGTGGGTATATACCGAGGGGTGGTGGGTATATACCGAGGGGTGTGGGTATATACCAAAGGGTGGTGGGTATATATCAAGGGATGGTGGGTATATATCAAGGAGTGGTGGGTATATACTGAGGGGTGGTGGATATATACCAAGGGGTGGTGTATATACACCAAGGGGTGGTGGGTATATACCGAGGGGTGGTGGGTATATACCGAGGGGTGGTGGGTATATACCGAGGGGTGGTGGGTATATACCAAGGGGTGGTGGGTATATACCGAGGGGTGGTGGGTATATACCAAGGGGTGGTGGGTATATACCGAGGGGTGGTGGGTATATACCGAGGGGTGGTGGGTATATACCAAGGGGTGGTGGGTATATACCAAGGGGTGGTGGGTATATACCGATGAGTGGTGGGTATATACCGAGGGGTGGTGCGTATATACCAAGGGGTGGTGGGTATATACCAAGGGGTGGTGGGTATATACCGAGGGGTCGTGGGTATATACCGAGGGGTGGTGGGTATATACCAAGGGGTGGTGGGTATATACCGAGGGGTGGTGGGTATATCCCGGACCGGGGTGGTGGTGGTGGGTATATACCGAGCGTGGTGGGTATATACAAAGGGGTGGTGGGTATATACAAAGGGGTGGTGGGTATACACCAGGGGGTGGTGGGTATATACCGAGGGACAGTGGGACTTCATATACAATGCAAGCCTGACAGAAGAGCCATTGCCCTTAATAAAAAATTTCCTAGAGCGAAGAGTTAAGGGAAACAGGAAAAATATGTTCGCATATTTAGGAACTAAAAACATCAGATTATTTTGGCGCAGTTAGTTATGACGTCATCTTGACAATGCCAGAAGAACAGGTTCTCGACCCAGAAGGTCCATATTGGCCCGTACGAGGCAGCGCCTAGACTCACACCCTCCCAAACTCACCCACAACCATAATGAAATGACAAGAACATGACGGAATCTACCGGGTAGTACATGTCCCCGAGGAGTTCACGGTCGAAGGTTCGATTCCACTGATTGACCTCAATATATTTACCTACATGCACGTCTTACCCAAGCCAGAGACAGTTCAGAGATCCCAAGTTCTCCATTGCATCCGGCAACATTCTCCGTAAATCAACAACCCTGATTGCAATCTCAGCACACACCCTGGTTTCTCTCGAATCCAAACACATCCGTCACACACCTGTTTCATGCTCTAGCACGGCAGGTGTGCTGAATGTAGGTGAGAGAGTGAAGTCACATGTGGCAACCAAGATAATAGTCCTATTTTTTAGGATTTAATAACCGATTGCAGATCACTGAAGAAAAAGATGTAGTTTAGATGCAAGTTACATTTGTTGCCATAAAAACACTAGTCAAAACAGCTTCCTACTCTTGGTAGGAAGTCTCACTTTAGTCTCACTTCACTAAAGTGAGACTCACTTTAGACTTACTAAAGTGAGTCTCACCAAGTCTCACTTTAGACTCACTAAAGTGAGTCTCACCAAGTCTCACTTTAGACTCACTAAAGTGAGTCTCACCAAGTCTCACTTTAGACTCACTAAAGTGAGACTCACTTTAGACTCTCACCAAGTCTCACTTTAGTCTCACTTGACTAAAGTGAGACTAAAGTGAGACTCACTTTAGCTCACTAAAGTGAGTCTCACCAAGTCTCACTTTAGTCGCCACACATTTCCACTCTTGATATAACCAAGTACCTCAATGATCAACTCATCCTGAGAAATGTGTTGATAAATTTGATAAATGTAAATTATAAATATAACTTGCGATAAATGTTGTCCATATAGACAACTGTATTGTCATTACCAACGTTTAAACAAAACTTTGTATTAATACTATATATCCTTAGATGTCAGGAGAGCGGGAGGTCATGGTGGTCATCTAGGGTCATGTCAGCTGGTCAAGGGTCATCACCGTAGTCTACCTAGATCATATCAACACTGGGAGGTCATCTGAATATTTTAATGTCATACTCGTAGTGTTATATGTTGCAGGACCTCAATAGACAGAATAGATGGCAGCAATACACACCTAAACACATCAGTGTTATTATGTATAACTTGTTATACTTAGCGTTAGTTTTTATACACGCGCATTTAAAAACACTTTCGCCCCCTGGCATGCGCGCCGTCAATTTAGAGGTCATGTACCCGGCGTGCTGGCGAGGGTGCGGGTGATCGCTCTTCGTCACCGAAATGTGATTACTCGTTTTCGTTTTCTCACCTTAATTCTCGTGCTACGTCGTTCGTTTTGGTATCATTGTGTTCGCAATTAAATTCCCTATAGGTGTATATGCATATAATGTCCAAAAGCCCGGCGTGATTCCTCGCAGCAAAGCCTATAGTTACCCGTGAACGAGCACCAATTTGCACACCTCAGCCTAATGTGTATACTCGTTCAGTTTGATAACATCAATTTTCGTGTTACGTCTTTCATTTTGGTATCAAATTGGTCGCAATATAAAGGCGCGTATTTTAAAACTATTCCGATATTTATAGAGCAATAACTGGAATTTTAACAAATATTTTAATTTTGGACGCTCATATCTTGAGGTTATCTTGAGATGATTTCGGGGCTTTAGTGTCCCCGCGGCCCGTTCCTCGACCAGGCCTCCACCCCCAGGAAGCAGCCCGTGACAGCTGATTAACACCCAGGTACCTATTTTACTGCTAGGTAACTGGGGCATAGTGTGAAAGAAACTCTGCCCATTGTTTCTCGCCGACTCCCGGGATTGAACCCGGGACCACAGGATCACAAGTCCAGCGTGCTGTCCGATCGGCCGACCAGCTCCCCCAAGCATGGTCTCTCTGGAAGACCAGTTAAATGAAACCTGGTCCAGACTCACAGTCACAGAGCAGAAACAAGATACGCCCCCCCCCCATTTCGACACCCCAGGCTCTACAGGTCACTTTCAGCTAAGTAAATGAACCCCCCCCCCTCCAGAAACCCCAGACCCCCTTTAAACTCAATGGCCTGAGTGCATGAACCGCTTTACTTTCTCTCTTATAGCACAGGGAGAAGAACGTCGACAGTATAATCTCCAACCGGAGCTACGTTCAGCCCTGCGACTTCTGGAGGCAAATCATCACAAAATTATTTATATCTTTCCAGCGTTCTGACAGAAATGTTCGTGTTACATCTTTCATTTTGGTATCAAATTGTTCGCAATCTAATGGCGTGCATTTTAAAACTAGTCCACATAATAGTAGCACAATAAATGGAATTTAAACAAATATTTAAAATTTTGAATGCAAAACGTATTTATAATCTTTCAAGTTCTGACGTCAATTGTAAGGCTACATCAATCGTCATTATTGTATCAAATTGTGCGCAATATATAGGCGTTCATTTTAAAACTACTCCCAGATTGATCGGATAAAATTTAAATTTTTAACAAATATTTTAATAATTGGACGCCAATCGCGTCCACGGCTCAGACACAGGAGAAAAATTTGGGACGCGAGGGGCGAAATCGTCGGTATTTCTGTATGTCAGCTGTGTAGCCACGAGACCCGATGGATGAGTGAAGCAACCAACTGCCAAGGGCGGGGGGGGGGGTGTCTGGACTAAAGGTGAGACCAACACTGGCATAGGGGGGGGGGTGTCTGGACTAACTATAAGGTCAACACTGACAGGGGAGTGTATCTGGACTAACTATAAGGACAACACTGACAGGGGGTGTATCTGGACTAACTATAAGGTCAACACTGACAGGAGGGTGTATCTGGACTAACTATAAGGTCAACACTGACAGGGGGGTGTATCTGGACTAACTATAAGGTCAACACTGACAGGAGGGTGTATCTGGACTAACTATAAGGTCAACACTGACAGGGGGGTGTATCTGGACTAACTATAAGGTCAACACTGACAGGGGGGTGTATCTGGACTAACTATAAGGTCAACACTGGCAGGAGGGTGTATCTGGACTAACTATAAGGTCAACACTGACAGGAGGGTGTATCTGGACTAACTATAAGGTCAACACTGGCAGGAGGGTGTATCTGGACTAACTATAAGGTCAACACTGGCAGGGGGTGTATCTGGACTAACTATAAGGTCAACACTGGCAGGAGGGTGTATCTGGACAACTATAAGGTCAACACTGGCAGGAGGGTGTATCTGGACTAAGTATAAGGTCAACACTGGCAAGGGGTGTATCTGGACTAACTATAAGGTCAACACTGGCAGGAGGGTGTATCTGGACTAACTATAAGGTCAACACTGGCAGGAGGGTGTATCTGGACTAGCTATAAGGTCAACACTGACAGGGGGGTGTATCTGGACTAACTATAAGGTCAACACTGACAGGAGGGTGTATCTGGACTAACTATAAGGTCAACACTGACAGGAGGGTGTATCTGGACTAACTATAAGGCCAACACTGACAGGAGGGTGTATCTGGACTAACTATATGGCCAACACTGACAAGAGGGTGTATCTTTACTAACTATAAGGTCAACACTGACAGGGGGGTGTACCTGGGCTAACTATAAGGTCAACACTGACAGGAGGGTGTATCTGGACTAACTATAATTTCAACACTGACAGAGAGGGTGTATCTGGACTAACTATAAGGCCAACACTGACAGAGGGTGTATCTGGACTAACTATAAGGTCAACACTGACAGGGGGGTGTATCTGGACTAACTATAAGGTCAACACTGGCAGGAGGGTGTATCTGGACTAACTATAAGGTCAACACTGACAGAGGGGTGTATCTGGACTAACTATAAGGTTAACACTGGCAGGAGGGTGTATCTGGACTAACTATAAGGTCAACACTGGCAAGGGGGTGTATCTGGACTAACTATAAGGTCAACACTGGCAGGAGGGTGTATCTGGACAACTATAAGGTCAACACTGGCAGGAGGGTGTATCTGGACTAACTATAAGGTCAACACTGGCAAGGGGGTGTATCTGGACTAACTATAAGGTCAACACTGGCAGGAGGGTGTATCTGGACTAACTATAAGGTCAACACTGGCAGGAGGGTGTATCTGGACTAGCTATAAGGTCAACACTGACAGGGGGGTGTATCTGGACTAACTATAAGGTCAACACTGACAGGAGGGTGTATCTGGACTAACTATAAGGTCAACACTGACAGGAGGGTGTATCTGGACTAACTATAAGGCCAACACTGACAGGAGGGTGTATCTGGACTAACTATATGGCCAACACTGACAAGAGGGTGTATCTTTACTAACTATAAGGTCAACACTGACAGGGGGGTGTACCTGGGCTAACTATAAGGTCAACACTGACAGGAGGGTGTATCTGGACTAACTATAATTTTAACACTGACAGAGAGGGTGTATCTGGACTAACTATAAGGCCAACACTGACAGAGGGTGTATCTGGACTAACTATAAGGTCAACACTGACAGGAGGGTGTATCTGGACTAACTATAAGGTCAACACTGACAAGAGGGTGTATTAGGAATAATGATGTGAAAAACTTCAACATAAATTATAAAGGGGATGTATTTCGTGTCGTTGAAACCATGATCATAGTGATATTAAACAGAAAAATCTCATCCTAATTAAGAAAGGGGTGCATATATGTACTTGAGGGGGTTGTAAGACCCCTGCTTCATGACAATCATCTAAAAAATAAAAGAATGTCCTTAATCTGCTTATTTCAAGATGGAAGAAAATGAACGGAAATTAAATATGGAGTTCGTGAATGTATCTAAACTTTCAAATGTTACCACAAATATTTATTTGTATGTACTGAAATAGTTCTTAGCTTTATTTAGTTTCGCGGTATTCCCAATTCCCTCTCGTCAGGTTTTTTTTTTTAGCTGAACCTGTTTTTCGCCTAAAAGTCGTGGTGTTGGCAACGCAGCGCGAGGTATAAAAGGAGCCGGTGTACCGAGCAGAGTTCAGTGGATGTCGGTGAGAGCGGAAGAGCAGACACACGGAACCTTCTGCCTAGTCCACCATCACAGATCTTGTACATTAACACTACTCCATCAAAATGCTGCGCGTCGTTCTTGTTGTCTGCCTGGCCGTCTATGTTCTCAGGTGAGACAAAAGTCATGTTGGGTGTTGTACCGACTACACTTCTCCTTTCCTATCTACTGCTGTCCTTCCGTTGATAGGAGGAAGGAGTCGGTTAGAGAACAGAAACAGGCAATAGCAGTCTCTTGCTGTCACTAGTAGCATTGCAGAGGAATGTTAATTTATCGTGTTGTATTTAAACACTGAGTCTTGTTCTTGATACGTTTTATTTTGTAGGCAAACTTTCTTAGGTTAAATACAGAGGGAAAAAGTCTTTCTGCAAGGCGATTTGACTGGCGTAAGTTCTTGTTTGATTACTATTACAGACCTTGTACAAATGGTCAATTAAATGTTTGGGTTTTGTTTTATTTTAAGCTTCAATGGGATCTTCAGTTTTAAGCTTCAATTAGAGCTGCTCTCTCACTTCTTATTTTAAGTGTTCTTTGTCACTTATTCTTCTGCCTGTTGTGATGCTCAAGGTCCAGTAATTCTGAATGAGGTCACTAACTTGCGTTCAATACACCTGCCTTCCCTTCTCCACCATACCTGCCTCCCGTCCACCACATCTGTTTCCTGTAACACATATCTGTCTCCAGTCAAATACACTAGTCTGTTGTCCACACCTGCAGCCTGCCATCGCCCCATGGAGATGAGAAGGTTGTCCACAACTGTACGAAGTGCGTCCCCAACAAGTGTTTGAACGTGTCACCATACTGCCGGCCAGGCGACACCCTCGTCAAGAATGAGTGCGGCTGCCTCGTCTGCTCTGAGGTAATCCTCGCCATACAAACATTATAGTAATAACATCAACAGTAATATAATAATATTTATAATGATAATTTATCACAACAATAATAACATATGCAAATTTAACAAATAATGACGCAGAGATTAAATTTGGTTGCCATTGGTTCCCTATTGTCGGGACAGGAACCCAACTATTGACCGTTCCCAGGATACATACCAAAACAGTTGCCTAACTCCCGAATACCTAGTTACTACTGGATGAACAGAGAGGTATCAGGTGAAAGAAAACGTGCCCAAAGGTATCTGTCCTGTCGCGGGAATCGAACCCGGAGCCTTGCGATCGTAAACCGACTGCGCCTATCCTACCGACAAAAGCTAAAACCACATGCACTCTAAGCACACACACACACACACACACACACACACACACACACACACACACACACACACACACACACACACACACACACACACACACATGAGTACTTATACACGTATATTTACACATTCAACTGCACAGGCAGGCAAATACAAATACGCACTCTAGACAAACACACACACACACACACAGGTACTCAATAGATAAATAAAGTTTGTTTCACAGACTTACTCTGTCCACAGGTCCATGGAGACTCGACGCATCCCCACCACGACCATTGCATCAACTCCGGCGACAACCACGGTGACTTTGATCACGACCACACCGAACACGACGCGTTCTGCTGTGGTCTTGGACACGAAGGGTAAACCACCACTTAGGAAGACACCTTGGAGGTCCCTAAAGTAATGATCTCCCAAGGAAGAACCTTATTTGGGAACCTCAAGGGAAGAGTTCGAGTACAGGCCCTAGCAGGTAACGAAGAGTAGACCAACCCTTGGAGAGTTCCTAGAATTATATCCTCATAGAAAAGCTACCCAGGCGAGACTCGCTTAGGTCACTAAGAACAGACCCTCTGTGTGACGAAGGATAAACCCGCAGGTCCCGAAGAATATACGCCGTGTAGAGCCTCCAAAGTAATAACCAGTCAGGAGAGACCTTCCTATGGGGACCCCATGGAGAAGGCTCACAAGTGGGACACAGAAAAAGCTAAACAGAAGCTTTTCCCTTAGTGAGGAGTCCTTGCCTGTTTTCCAGATTTGTCTTGGGTATTTACACAGATATAGTTTGACGACTACTTGTTATTTCCAAATAAAAAATATTTATAACTTACATAAGAAACTCTATTTAGCAGTTGTCATTAGGCCGAACTTGTGTACGTTATGTTCTGAAATAAATGTTTAACAAAAAAATATACTAGTTTATTATATCTCCAGTATTTTACTTATTGTGAATGAGAGTCACATATTTATTAATGTATGAAATTAGTTATGAAAACTCCTGTCGAGTAGAAATTTTATAGAATCTAAAATGATCAAAGAAAAACAATAAATCCAAAATAAACTTGGAACGAAAATATCCACCAACAAAAATTATTTGACAAAATGATGCCTTCAAAAATACGAGCATCAATTTACACGATAACTCACAATAATATACACCAAACATGTAAACAATTACTTTACTATAGTGCAAAGGGAAATTCTTTTATCTTGTTTAAGATTTGTCTAGTAATACTCACAACTCTTTCAAGATTGTCCCACAGCACTCATAAGCATCCCACAACACTCACAAGCATCCCATAACACTCACAAGCATCCCATAACGCTCATAAGCATCCCACAACACTCTCAACCATCCCACAACACTCACAAGCAACCCACAACACTCACAAGCAACCCACAACACTCACAAGCAACCCACAACACTCACAAGCATCCCACAACACTCACAACCATCCCACAACACTCACAAGCATCCCACAACATTCACAAGCATCCCACAACACACACAAGCATCTTACAATACTTACAAGCATCTCATAACCCTCACAAGCATCCCACAACACCCACAAGCATCCAACAACACTCACAAGCATCTCATAACATACACAAACATCCCACAACACTCACAAGCATCCAATAACACTCCCAAACATCCAACAACACTCACAAGCATCTCACAGTACTCACAAACATCTCACAATGCTCACAAACAACCCACAATACCAACAAATATCTCATAACACTCATAAACCTTGAGCTTTAGACACACACATGATATCAACTGGCAAGCAACTGGCAGGCTTCAATAATTTCCAGATAGTCGAGTATAAGCACGTGACAGACGAAGCATGGAAGGCGGATTGTTACTGTATCGACATCATCGTTGGAGTGTGGAGCGGCGATTTTAGCGCCTTCTATGGGTCTGCACTCCAACTACCCTAGTATTGGACGCTATGTAGACAACGCCAAATGTTGGTGGTGGCGTGGTATCGATGGAAGGCTCCAATTTCCTGCCCCAGTCAGAAGAGGAGGTCGATGTGGATGACCTCTGGTGGGTGGCGTATCAAGATCAGCGCCATCTAGGTTGTGGTTACCAGTCACAATGTCAAGTCCCCAGTGGTCGAGTGTTACCCCAGGCTTATCCAGTGTACTGTCCATCTGACTAATGACGTTTTTATGTCCACAGAGGTAACATAAGGAGGCAATTGAGTTGAGGAGGGCAGTTCACCTTGGGCAGTCCACGAACTCTTAGCTTAGTCTTGCGAGAGGACTAAGTAGCCACCGTTGATCCTAGCAGTGTGTGTTAGCTGCTGATATATGCAGTGTTTTTTGAAGAGCGACATATCTGTGATTGGCTTTTAAGAATTAAGGAAGACAGTGATGTGTCTATTGTGAATTGCTGCTAGCAAGCTGCTAGAGGTTTCTGCTAGGGTGTTAATTATCCCTGTTTGTGTGTTAGTTTGGGACCCCTGTCAGCGTGCTGCTGAAGCCCTCTGCCAGTGAGTACCTGGTGAGCGGAGGCGAGGTAGGCACATCGTGATACTGTGTGGGGTGGCGTGGTCCATGTAAAAGGTGAACTCGCCAGTGTTTGCCAGTGGACAACGTATACTTGGAATGTGGGTTCACTGGGCTTGATGAACACTGTCATCGTATTGTGCCCTGAGTGAAAGAGGCAGTAGTACATACGGATAGTAATAATCCATTATAATATATGTATAATGTTGAAGGTGTAATTATATTGGTGAAGGGAATTGTCTTGCTTATCCCCACCCCCACCCCATTATTTATGCATTGCACTACTGCTTGATACAGCCAGTTTCTTGAAAGCTTACCACCGTCTTGGGGTAGGATATAGAAAAGGAGGTTAAAACATCTAGATCCCGGTTACTGGCCCATAGTGGCCTAAACACGGATCTAATAACTTGGTAAGCCTTAAAAAGACTGATAGATTGATATAAGCACCTATTATGCCAAGGTTATGGTTATGCCAAGCCTGGTAGGTGAGTACAGGCACTTGACAAACCATAACGAAGCCTGGTATTAGGCTTTGTTATCGTCTGTACCCACATAGGTGGGTACAGATCTTAGCAGAGCCTGTAGGTGATATTAAACACATAGCAGGACCAATTACTAATACTGACAGGTGGGTACAAGTCTCTGACAGGCCATAACGAAGCCTGATAGGTGAGTACAATCAAATGGTCCCCATAACAAAGCTTGTGGGTGGTTACAATCCACTAGCAGGCTATAAGGAAGCTGTTAGGTGAATACAAGCACCTGGCAGGACAAAAGAGCCCAGTTAATCCAATTTGCCTAATCACTAAATAGTAAAGTAAACTTACCAACTTAGAACCACTAAGGCAGAGGAGCAAGGCTAGATGTTGAAGTTAATGAATTATGACGTCATGAACTCTATTTTATGAATAATATATCTGTCGAATCCATGATAAATTCGGATAATAAACATAAATATATTTTTGTATTGTTGTTTAGGATTACGTTAAAAATTGTTTTGATCTTTTGTTTATGAATAAAGATTATATTATGGAGGATTAGTTATTTTTTTATATTCTAATGCGTCCCAAGAGTGCGAGGGGCGAGAGAGAGCGTTGTTCACATTAGTAACGAAGCACATGAGCAGTTGAGAATTAGATTCCTGGAACCAGATTCACGAAGCAGTTACCAAGTACTTACGAACTTGTACATCTTTCCTCACTCACCCCCCTCCCCGCTCGGCCCGTGATGCCGTGAGGGGGGCTTAGTGGGCGGCTGCCGGAGTGTGATGCTCCATAGGACAGTCNGGCACAAAAGTTTTGGGTGAGGTGACAAACACAAGACAAAACACGAAACAATGGGTATTAATTGGGTATAAAAACATAAGAATGGAAGTAACTGCAGAAGCCCTATTGGCCCATTCTGGATGATAGTGGACAGAGTGTATCGTGATCCGGCTTGCACTCCTCTTGACATACCAGAAAACATACTAAGGAAACTACTCCAAGCCTGCACTAAAGAGGTACCCTTCTTGAGCCCAGATGGGCACATGTATAAGCAAGTAGATGGGGTCGACATGGGTTCTCCCCTAGGTGTCCTGTTTGCAAACTTCTACATGGGTACCATCGAGCAGAGGGTCTTAGTTGACATGGACTTGAAACCCGTCATATACTGCATGTAAGTTGACGATATTTTTACGCAGGTACCATACTTCCAAGAAAGAGGCCAGGCATCTGCAGCAGCTGAAGGATGCATTTGAGCGGAATTCTGTGTTGAGTTTCACTTACGAGGTGGAGAATGATAGGAAGCTGCTGTTTCTAGATGTAACAGTCACGGAAAAGAGCGGAGGCTTCCACACTGCAGTCTACACTAAGGAAACAAACATAGGAATGTGCCTCAATGCCAATAGTGACTGCCCAGACAGGTACAAGAGGAGTGTTGTCAACGCTTACGTCGACCAGGCTCTCAGCCACAGCTCAGGATGGAAGCAAGTCGATGAAGAACTCTATAGCTTAAGGCAGGTCCTAGTCAACAACGGCTTCTCTAACGGTTTTGTTGGAGACATCATAAAAAGAGAGGTAAAACGCCATGCAATCTCTGAAGAGTCAACCAACACAAACCTTGTACCCCCATTAGACTATTTTACAGGAACTTCTTTTTGACAGCTCATAAAATGGAGGAAAGGGTACTGAAAGATAATGTTGATAGGAACGTTATTCCTATAGACAAAAATCAGAAAATACAATTGACAATTTACTATAAAACAAAAACAAAAAATGGCCAACCTACTCATGATAAACTCCCCAGACACCAAACAGAACGCCTTGAAGGAAACGAAGGTCGTCTATGCCTTCAAATGCCCACATAGGGACTGTAAGCTCCAAACAACTCAGTATATAGGCAAGACAACAACGTCTCTTTCCAGGCGATTAACAATACATAAACAACGGGGCTCCATCAAGGAACATATAATCTCTTCTCTCAACCAGACCATCACCAGAGAAGTCTTAACAAACAACACAGAAATCATCGATAGATACAGCGATAGCAGGTGGCTCGACATCAGCGAAGCACTGCACATAAAAAAGTCAACACCAGCAATCAACAGCCAATTAATGCACAACTATATTCTACCCACTTCAAGACCCCAAACCAACATAGAAGCAGGAAGAGGAGGTATGGGCCAATGGGCCTTCTGCAGTTACTTCCATTCTTATGTTTTTATACCCAATTTATATCCATTGTTTCGTGTTCTGTCTTGTGTTTGTCACCTCACCCAAAACTTTTGTGCCATATCACCTCACCCAAATCGAGTATAAGTATGATGAATTTTTATGTGTCTTTGAAAATGTAATAAGAATTACAAAACGCGTTTAGGCGTCATACCATAAATAAAAATGAACTTTGGAGATTTGATAATTCAATTACCATCGACAGTGAAGAAAAACATAAGAAATATTGAGAAAATTCGTGCTAGAATAATTAATCTTACCTTTTTGGTCATATTCAACAACATTCATGTTTACAAGAAAAAAAGCTACCAAAATATACTAACATACATATACATATACCCACATACATTTATGGCGCTCATACTCTGAGAGGGTAAGATAGCTGAGAGAAAGAAGATTCTTTTGAAATTGTTATTTAAGATTTTTAGCCAGGTTTATTGAGCTTCTGTAACCATTCCTTGTACTTCATATGTGCATACAGTGGATACTGTATAGGAGTGGATAATGTACTTTGAATGTAATACCTCATCATGAAAAATTATATATTATATAATAAATAAAACCTTGCTACAACAACATGTCCAATACGGTTGTATCGGGGTTGGCAGCATTGAAGTGAGCAGCAACCGTAATGGAGCCAAAGCGATCCCCATGATGAATGTTGATTCAGCATTCTGCCGTGACTGATTTTTTCCGTACTATATCATCAAAAAGTTTGTCCTAATCATGCCAAAATAAAACACAACAAAAATCCATTAATAATCACAATTTATTCAGGCTTTTTATAGTATGAAATTATAAATGTTTTCTCTTGATTTCGTTATGTGTCAGCTGCACGTAATATATATACCGAGGAAGAGGTGATATATATATCAAGGTTGGGAGGGTGCATGCTGAGGTAGGGTGAGCATATTTCAAAGACTGCGTTGGTATATTTCAAGACTGGGTGGATATATACCCAGGCTGAATTAGTATGTATAGAGGTAGTGCAGATATACACTGAGGATAGTTGGGTGTATAGGAGGCTGAATATGTATGCACCAAGGCTAGGTGGATATATACTGAGGTTGGGTGGGTTTATACCAAGGCTGGTTGGGTATATACCGAGTTAGGATGGGTATATACTGAGCCTGGGTGGGTATATATCGAGGCTGGGTGGATAAACTGATATATACTGAGGCTTGGTGGGTATATACTGAGGCTGGGTGGGTATATACCGAGGCAAGGTGGATATACTGAGGCTTGGAGGGTATATACTGAGGCTGGGTGGGTATATACCGAGACAGGGTGTATATACTGAGGCTGGGTGGGTATATACTGAGACTGGGTGGATATATACTGATTCTGGGTGGGTATATACCGAGGCAGAGGATATATTCTGAAGGTTAGTGGATATATACCGAGGCAGTGTGTATATACTGAGGCTGGGTGGGTACATACCGAGGCAGGGTGAATATACTGAGGCTGGGTGGGTATTGTCGTGGTAGTAGTTGTTTGGTGGTGTTATCGCTGACAGACCATCCAACCCACAACTCGACAAATGCTTATATTTCACTAGGAGATCACACTAGGCACTTCTGGCTCTTGGAGAGGGGCTCAACGTCACACGTTTAGGGGATGCGGCTCCAACACGCAGCCTCGTTGTCACGTGCACACACCCACTCGAGCCGCTGTGACTCCCCACTCTCTCCTTATGGGATATGATCTCCTCAATCTCCTTTGACTCACTAGATTTCCGTCTTACCCTGTCCACAGCAGTGGTTCCTGCTCTCTCTCTCTCTCTCACTCTCGTTCTTATTTCCTGGGAAGCCTCACTAGGACAAGGGCAAACACCAGCAAATTTGAATACATTTACTGGACGAAGCACATACACAATACACACACATATAATAATAATAATGAATCCTATACTCTACACTATTACATTCAGGTTGCACTCCAACACCATCAGAACTCTTATCATCAACTTGTTAGTTGGTATCCTATCTCTTGGTATTACCTAATATTATCAACCTCCTCAAGTAGATTAAGTCTTACAATATAATGTTACACTACCAGCAAGAGAATGTACACATGTATATATACCTATAAACATGTACAAGGCAAATCAGCATATGAATGCAATAACATACATATATGTATCAGTATAAATGATCCGTGCCACTCAACGAATCAATCGATCATTCTATCAGTCTTAGAATACATATATATATCTGTAGGTACTCCTGCCTACGTCTATAACTCAAAACTTCAGTATAAACACTTTGTGGTACAAAAATGGCAAACGATCATTCACCTCTCACTGCGTCTTTCACGCTAATGACAAACACTCTATCGCCTCCCTACAAGTGATCATTTAGAACTATTTCACTACCCTGATAACTTCAGGTTCCTCAGGGCTTAACCACCAGGATCCTCTGCAGCTCCTCCAGGCTGCTACCATGAAGTTTCCTTGAACAAATATGGTGCTTCTCTACTCCTGCTAGAGTCCTCCACAGCTCTCCTGGCTGCTGCACCATAAAGTTTCCTCGAACAACTGTGGTGCTTCACCACCTCTACAGAAGCACGTGACACTCCTCCTCACTGCTTCTCCTCACAGCTCAAGGTCCTCTCCTCCACTGTCTTGGAGTCTCACCAACTACTCCTCCTGTGCTGGCTCGAAGTTCTCAGCAACTTCTTCCCCAAAGGACAAACCACAGATTATCTGGTCGAGGGCGTTCCTCCCTCTGACAGCGAGTGCCCAGGGCGTTTCCACAGCTCTCCAGCTCGATTCCACAGCTGGAACGTCTGCTACATTTAGTGAGAGTGGACTCCCCCGTGGGTGGGTCCATGCTCCGCCTCGCCTGCGGGCTTCCTCACTGTGAGGGTCCTCCGGCCCCAGGACCTCAGTCACCTGCCAGAGCTCAGAGAAGACGGATGTAGCTCCATGTTCCTCCCACTTCACTCTCTTAGTTTAGGCTCTCTGCCTTACCAAAACATTTCTAACTTGTAAATAAACATTGCTACTGTCGCTGGGCACACGACCAACTACAAGCAAACACTATGAACTGGCTTAAATCGGGCTTACCACAGATTATCTGGTCGAGGGCGCTTCTCCTTCTGACAACGTCTGACCAGGGCGATTCCCACAGCCCACAAAACTGTCTCTGGGCGGCTTAATACTCTCCTCGCCGTCCAGGACTTGAGACCGCAACGTCTTCAGCTCGACTCCACAGCTGGAACGTCTGCACACTCTCTCTTGGAGATAATATCGCTAGGGGTCTCCTTCTGACTGGAGCACAACGAAGCGCGTCCTCCCCCTACGATGTCTGGCCTCAAGTGAGGTCATCGCCCTCCTCACGCCTCCAGCAACTTGTCCACATCTCCTAACCAGTCATTTATCTGTTTTCTTGTTCATTGCCCATAATCTCAAACTGTTATCTAAATCTAACAAACTACCTTGCATCTGTGTTATCACATCCAAATTTCCTGGACCTTCCAGTTAGGTCAGGCTTGCTGAATAACTCTCAAGGGGAAGACTCGTTTCTCCTGCAGGCTGAGATCATAACAGTATATACCGAGGCAGGGGGTGTATATACTGAGGTTGGGTGTATATACTGAGACTGAGTGGATATATACCGAGGCAGGGTGTATATGCTGAGGCTGGGTGTATATACTGAGGCTGGGTGGGGATATACTCAGGATGGGTGTATATACTGAGACTGAGTGGATATATACCGAGGCAGGGTGTATATACTGAAGCTGGGTGGGTATATACCGAGGCTGGGTGTATATACTGAGGCCAGGTGTATATACTGAGGCTGGGTGGGTATATACCGAGGCAGGGTGTATATACTGAGGCTAGGTGGATATACTGAGGATGGGTGTACATACTGACACTGGGTGGATATATACCGAGGCAGGGTGGATATACTGAGGCTGGGTGGGTATATACCGAGGTAGGGTGGATATACTGAGGCTGGGTGGGTATATACCGAGGCAGGGTGCATATACTGAGGCTGCGGTGGGTATATACCGAGGCAGGGTGGATATACTGAGGGTGGACGGGTGTATTTACCGAGGCAGGGTCTATATACTGAGGCTGGGTGGGTATACTGAGGCAAGGTGGATATACTGAGGCTGGGTGTATATACTGAGGCAGGGTGTATATACTGAGGCTGGGTGAGTATATACCGAGGCAG
Source organism: Procambarus virginalis (assembly GCA_020271785.1). Classification (NCBI taxonomy): domain Eukaryota; kingdom Metazoa; phylum Arthropoda; class Malacostraca; order Decapoda; family Cambaridae; genus Procambarus; species Procambarus virginalis. Next base: position 4,336,449 of record WNGS01004511.1, read on the forward strand.
GGTGGATATACTGAGGCTGGGTGGGTATATCCGGAGGCAAGGTGGATATACTAAGGCTGGGTGGGTATATCCTGAGGCAGGTGGATAAACTGAGGCTGGGCGGGTATATACCGAGGCCGGGTGTATATACTGAGGCTGGGCCGGTGGATATATACCGAGGCAGGGTGAATATACTGAGGTTGGGATGGTATATACTGAGGCAGGATGAATATACTAAGGCTGGATGGGTATATACCGAGGCAGGGTGAATATACTGAGGCTGGGTAGGTATATACTGATGCGGGTGGATATACTGAGACTGGGTGGGTATATAACGAGGTAGGGTGGATATACTGATGCTGGGTGGATATATACTGATTCAGGGAGGATATACTGAGGCTGGGCGGGTATATACTGATGGAGGGTGGATATACTGAGGCTGGGCGGGTATATACCGAGGCAGGGTGGATATACCGAGGCTGGGTGGTTATATACTGAGGCAGGGTGGATATACTGAGGCTGGGCGGGTATATACCGAGGCAGGGTGGATATACTGAGGCTGGGTGGGTATATACTGAGGCAGGGTGGATATACTGAGGCTGGGTGTATATACCGAGGCAGGGTGTATATACCGAGGCAGGTTAGGTATATACCGAGGCAGGGGGATATACCGAGGCAGGTTAGGTGTATACCAAGGCAGGTGAATATACCGAGGCAGGTTAGGTATATACCGTGGCAGGTTAGGTATATACCGAGGCAGGTAGGTATATACCGAGGCAGGATAGGTATATACCGTGGCAGGTTAGGTATATACCGAGCAGGTTATGTATATACCGAGGCAGGTTAGGTATATACCGAGGCAGGTTAGGTATATACCGAGGCAGGTTAGGTATATACCGAGGCAGGTTAGGTATATACTGAGGCAGGTTAGGTATATACCGAGGCAGGTTAGGTATATACCGAGGCAGGTTAGGTATATACCGAGGCAAGTTAGGTATATACCGAGGCAGGTTAGGTATATACCGAGGCAGGTAGGTATATACCGTGGCAGGTTAGGTATATACCGAGGCAGTTAGGTATATACCGAGGCAGGTTAGGTATATACCGTGGCAGGTTAGGTATATACCGAGGCAGGTTAGGTATATACCGAGGCAGGTTAGGTATATACGGTGGCAGGTTAGGTATATACCGAGGCAGGTTAGGTATATACCGTGGCAGGTTAGGTATATACCGAGGCAGGTTAGGTATATACCGAGGCAGGTTAGGTATATACCGAGGCAGGTTAGGTATATACCGAGGCAGGTTAGGTATATACACCGAGGCAGGTTCGGTATATACCGAGGCAGGTTAGGTATATACCGAGGCAGGTTAGGTATATACCGAGGCAGGTTCGGTATATACCGAGGCAGGTTAGGTATATACCGAGGCAGGTTAGGTATATACCAAGGCACGTTAGGTATATACCGAGGCAGGTTAGGTATATACCGAGGCAGGTTAGGTATATACCGAGGCAGGTTAGGTATATAGTGCAGCTGTGTGACCTCTCCTTGTATTATGCAAGAATGACATAACAGCCGTCGTCTTAATAAAAAGTTTCCTAGAGCGAAGAATTTTGAAAGAGAAAAATTATGTTTGGATAGTTAAGAACACGCTTGCTTTTACCACACAGAAGCACACACTGTGTGTGGTTCACTGTGCCCTGGCATACAGTGTGTGAAGTGTTTTCGTTCCAATGTGTATATTGTGTATACATTTCAAAATGCACGCTGTGAATACGTTTCAAAGTGTACGTGTATTGTGTATTTGTTGTTACTGTACCGTAACATCCAATATGTATACTTTCACCGTACAATAGCCAATAATACAGATACTTTCACCGTTTCAAAGCCTACAATACGTATATTTTTACCGTACCATAGACTGCGAACGGTTGCAAATCAGCTCAACCTATCAACGTGGTTCTTGTTAGTCCTGAAAGCGTACATGTTCAGCCGACGGTAGTAACATTGAAAAAGCAAACTATAGCGAGCATACCTGCCCAGCATACCAGCCCAGCATATCTGCCCAACATACCTGCTCAGCATACCAGTCCAGCATACTTACCCAGCATACCTGCCCAGCATATCAGCCCAGCATACCTGCCCAGCATACCAGCCCAGCATACCTGCCCAGCATACCAGCCCAGCATACCTGCCCAACATACCTGCGCAGCATACCTGCTCAGTATACCAACCTAGCATACCACCCCAACATACCACCCCAGCATACCAGCCCAGCATACTTGCCCAGCATATCAGCCCATCATACCAGCCCAGCATAGCAACCCAGCATATCAGCCCAACATACCAACCTAGCATATCAGCCCAGCATACCAGCCTAGCGTTCCAACCTAGCATACCAGCCCAACATACCAGCCCAGCATACCAACCTAGCATACCAGACCAACATACCAGCCTTGCATACCAACCTAGCATACCAGCCCAACATACCAGCCTAGCATACCAACCTAGCATACCAGCCCAGCATACCAGCCCAGCATACCAGCCCAGCATACCTGCCCAACATATCAGCCCAGCATACCAACCCAGCATATCAGCCCAGCATACCAACCCAGCATACCAGCCCAGCATACCTGCCCAGCATACCAGCCCAGCATACCAGCCTAGCATACCAGCCCAATATACCAGCCCAACATACCAGCCCAGCATACCAGCCCAACATACCAGCCCAACATACCAGCCCAACATACCAGCCCAACATACCAGCCCAACATATCAGCCCAACATACCAACCTAGCATACCAACCTAGCATACCACCCCAACATACCAGCCCAACATACCAGCCAACATACCAGCCCAACATACCAGCCCAGCATACCAAACTAGCATACCACCCCACATACCAGCCCAACATACCAGCCCAACATACCAGCCCAACATACCAGCCCAGCATACCAACCTAGCAACATACCAACCTAGCATACCACCCCAAAATACCAGCCCAACATACCAGCCCAACATACCAGCCCAGCATACCAACCTAGCATACCAACCTAGCATACCACCCCAACATACCAGCCAGCATATCAGCCCAACATACCAGCCCAGCATACCAGCCCAACATACCAGCCCAGCATACCAGCCCAGCATACCAGCCCAACATACCAGCCCAATATACCAGCCCAGCATACCAGCCCAACATACCAGCCCAGCATACCAGCCCCAACATACCAGCCAACATACCAGCCCAACATACCAGCCCAACATACCAGCCCAGCATACCAACTAGCATACCACCCCAACATACCAGCCCAACATACCAGCCCAACATACCAGCCCAACATACCAGCCCGGCATACCAACCTAGCATACCAACCTAGCATACCACCCCAACATACCAGCCCAACATACCAGCCCAACATACAGCCAACATACCAGCCCAGCATACCAGCCCAGCATACCAGCCCAACATACCAGCCCAGCATACCAGCCCAACATACCAGCCCAAATACCAGCCCAACATACCAGCCCAACATACCAGCCCAGCATACCAAACTAGCATACACCCCAACATACCAGCCCAACATATACAGCCCAACATACCAGCCCCACATACCAGCCCAGCATACCATCCTAGCATACCAACCCTAGCATACCACCCCAAAATACCAGCCCAACATACCAGCCCAACATACCAGCCCAAATACCAGCCCAGCATACCAACCAGCATACCAGCCCAGCATACCATCCTAGCATAACACCCAGCATACCAGCCCAGCATACATACTTGAGGTCAACCCAGCATTAGTAATTGCAAGCTGCACTCGACTAATCCCGACGAAAAGTTCTTATACTGTGAAATGCGCACAAACTTCATGGTTGACTTGAACATATTGTTGATGAGGCAACACCAACCTGTCACCGCCTCATCCTCTTTGCAGCTCATTAACACCTGCCAAACCCTCTTCGTATACCATGAATATGATAGGCCATACATCGAAGCAGCATTGGTATATACCGAGGGAGGTGGGTATAAAACGGGGTGGGGGTATATATCAAGGGGTGGTGGGTATATATCAAGGGGTGGTGGGTATATATCAAGGGGTGGTGGGTATATACCGAGGGGTGGTGGGGTATATACCAAGGGGTGGTGTGGGTATATACCAAGGGGTGGTGGGTATATACCAAGAGTGTGGTGGGTATATACCGAGGGGTGGTGGGTATATACCGAGGGGTGTGGGTATATACCAAAGGGTGGTGGGTATATATCAAGGGATGGTGGGTATATATCAAGGAGTGGTGGGTA
>WNGS01004511.1:4345284-4363647 GCA_020271785.1 Procambarus virginalis
GAGCATTTCTAGTTTGATTAAGTCGTACTCTTGGAATATCAAAACGTGTATTGTTTGGGGTGGTGCTCATGGGTTCTCTTACAACCTTCAATGAAGCTTTGAGGTCAGGATTGGCATTACAGTTCAGCGTTTTATATATGTATAATACACATGAGAGAATGTGCAGTGACTTAATATCTACATATTCAGATTTGAGTAGGGGTACGAGTGATGTCTGGGGCCAGAGTTGGATATTGTCCTAATAGCAGCTTTTTGTTGAGTGATTAGAGGACCTAAATGATTGGGTAGTAGAACCCCAAGCACAAATACCATAGTTGAGATAGGATAGATGAGGAGTAATAGAGAGTCACCAGGGCAGGTCGGGGTACATAATATCTGATCTTAGAGAGAATGCCAACAGTTTTTGAAACTTTTTAGATATATTGAGAATGTGTCCCTGGAAATTCAGCTTGTGGTCAATGAGAACGCCAAGGAATTTGCCATCTATTTTGTTACAAATTGGATTTTGTTTATCCTGAGATTATTTGATTAGAGGATTTAATACCAAACAGAATATAGAAAGTTTTGTCAATGTTAAGGGTGAGTTTGTTGGCAGTTAGCCAAAGATGGACTTTATTTAGCTCAGTATACACTGTGGCATTTAGAGCAAGTGGGTCAGGACTGGAGTAAATGAAGGTTGTGTCCTCAGCAAATAGAATTGGTTTGAGGTGTTGGGAGGCATTTGGAAGGTCATTAATGTAGATGAGAAAGAGGAGAGGGCCAAGTATGTTGCCCTGAGGAACACCGATATTGATGGGTAGGGTGGGAGAAATTAAATATTCACAGAAACATACTGGAGCCTGTCAGTAAGGTAAGATTTGAGATATTGCAGTGAGTGACCTCTGACTCCATAATGATGTAATTTAAGAAGAAGGTTTTGGTGGTTGGCAGTGTCAAAAGCCTTACGCAGGTCCACAAATAACCCACAGGGAACTCATTTTATCAAGAGCTGCATGAATCAAGTTAATCATACTAATAAGTGCATCTTTGCACTTGATGCACTAATAAGTGCATCTTTCTTTGTGGAGGGAAAGGAAGCGAATTAAGAAAACAAGAATAAGCAGCCAGGACTGAAGTATGAGAGCTCGCAGATTATAGCTCCGTCCCCTCGAGGGAGGGACTGGATACAGTAAATGAACACGCCCAACTTCTGGCCTCTCTTAAGGTAAGATCTTCCAGATTAACACCCACAAGGGACTCCTCATTTATAGCACAATGTCACCAGGAGGACGATGTTGGCATAACAATATAAGGTGAAAACATACGAACGTGTATGGATAATTTTATTTATTTATTGCTCAACAAATAATTTTTTGATATTTTTTAAATCAAATCTGATGTTACTATACCCCGTGAGCTGAATGCCAGCAGGTCACGAGCTCTGAAATGACTACGTATGGGTCTACAGCTACATAATGTCACAACATTTCAGGATAGTTCCCCAAACCATCCACAAGATAAACACCAGCAAGTTTAGCAAAAATGTGTAATGGTTACTACTCGAGCCTCTCACCCTCCCAAAAAGAAATCCACCAGGTAGAACAGATTTACCAGTTTCAACAGAGTTATCCAGTAATTAAACATAAATAGGTTCCGTACCACAATGAACTAAGCTGGACTCCGCACAAAGCAATGGAACTCGGCAACTTACACAGAAACATAGACACTGTGTGTGTGTGGTGTGGAAAAAAAAGTAGTTAGTAAACAGTTGATTGACAGTTGAGAGGCAGGCCGAAAGAGCAAAGCTCAACCCCCGCAAACACAGCTAGGTGAATACTGACATAATACTCCATAACAGTCTTGGAAAAAATGAGAGAAAGAGATAAAGATATTAATTTACAAAACGCACCACGCCAACAGAACTGCCCAGGCCAACGCCGGAGCAGCAATTGCTGTCAAGAGAAATTTACCACATAAAATAGATAATTTTCAGTAACACTTCCTAACAATTGAACCACAAACGACGAAAGGTACAGTCTTGATTGGAACGTGATACCAACCACCAAGACGACCTTACCTTTCAATGACCGATACCATAAAACTCACGACAACAGACCTGCCTATTTCCTTGAAGCTGGAAGACAAGGCACACAGCCCCGGGACACGGGAGAAGCAATCAGGCAAAAGAAGCCACACACACTGATAAAGACATTTATTGGTAGATAAAGACAGGCTATTTAACACAAGGGGCACACGCACTAGGGGACACAGGTGGAAACTGAGTGCCCAAATGAGCCACAGAGATATTAGAAAGAACTTTTTTAGTGTCAGAGTGGTTGACAAATGGAATGCATTAGGAAGTGATGTGGTGGAGGCTGACTCCATACACAGTTTCAAGTGTAGATATGATAGAGCCCAATAGGCTCAGGAACCTGTACACCTGTTGATTGACGGTTGAGAGGCGGGACCAAAGATCCAGAGCTCAACCCCCGCAAGCACAATTAGATGAGTACACAATGATAAGAAACGGAAGTAAATAAGCACGCCCAAGTTGTAGCAAGTACACACGTCCAAGCACTAAATGCGCACGTCCAAGAAGTAAATACACGTAAAATAACAAACACCCACGTCCAAGTATTAAATACACACTTATAAGAAGTGAACACACATGCCCAAGCAGTAACTATCCTCATCCATGCAATAAATATACATGTTCAACAAGTAAAACACACGTGTCCAAGCATTAAATACACATGTCTTAGTCCCAGAATTAACCGTTAAGAAAACTAAGCACGGGCGTAGGACCGCAAGAAAGGAGTGGCCCAGCAGAGTTATTTTCCAGTGCCGCATTTAGTGGACCATGATGCAATGTAGCAGCTGAACCAGGGCCCATAAAAAGATGGCATTGCAATAAATGAAACAAATATTAATGTAATTGTATTATAGAAACTGTTAATAATACATTTTATTTTTGGGAATACAACAAAATTGGAATCTGGGAAGTGCCACATGTTCCAGGGAGGACCTCGGCTTGGTTTAGAACGTGTTCAGTATGAGAGTACTTGCGAAGTGTCACTTGGGAGTGAAGCAGCGTCAGGTTAAGTTTGAGGATATAATGAAAGACTTTGCAATTTAAAAGATGCAGGGGAAATCTTTTTGTACTATTAAATAAAATTATAAGTAAGAAACAGTAAAAATTATTTTTCATCTTTGATTTAAGTTAAAATAGTCTTAACTTAAGTAAAAAGTAAGTTAGCAGTAAGATAATATTACTTTCTTGAAGATGATAGCAATTCTGGATAAAACTCCCACGAGCTTAGTATCACTTCTAAATGCATGCACAGAAATTTAAAATGTTTTCAAACAAATTGTCCATGACACCCCAGGTAGAATTGTCCATGACATCCCAGGTAGAATTGTCCATGACACCCCAGGTAGAATCAGACTCGGCAATAGAGCCGAGGCCGGTCTCGGCGCCAGGGTCGGGCAAAGAGAAACAAACAAAACAACGACTGAAAACCGGTTGATATTATGAATGGGGTATCTGTAAATTTCTTAAACATCATCGGATATCTCACGAAGAAGATATCGGGAATAAAAAATGAAATATATAAATACGATCATCCTAAAAAGTGCAGACACCTTCTTAGTACTGGTAAATGTTCCAAATGCTGTGAATTTTTTTCACCTAGAACTTTGCAAGAACTCTTTCAATAAGAAAGCATGTTTCAGCACAAAATGTCCAGCTTTTTATATAAGAGGTGCCAGGCGAATAAAACCGACAGACCGCCATTATGAAAAGTCACAACTCTATTTACCAGGATTTTTTTTTTAGCAAGAAGAGGAGAAGTCTGGCTAAAAATGTGCAGTCTCTACCACCTACTCCGTCAAATGCTGAAGTGGACACAAACACAATAGCATCCCTTCTAGAGCCTCGGATATTGACACCAAGTAAAGCATCCAACACTTTCACAAACACGATAACATCATATATATTTGCCAACATCCGGGGTATAAAAACACGCAGATCTAACAAAGTTCATGTTATAGCTACATGAGGTAAACCTCCTACATGAGGTAAATGCAGTGTTTGCAGCCCTAACGGAAACCCACACAAAGGGCTACCATGATAGTGAAATATGGATTTCGGAGTACAATCTTTTCAGATGTGGCAGGAAACAGGCTACAGGGTGGGGTCAGCCTCTACATCAAAGACACACTCATCTGTACTGAGCTGCTAAACACCATAAACGATATGGTGGAAGTGTTGATAATCAAAATAGAGATCCTAAATGTAGTTATTGTCCTTGTATATAAGTCACCGGAAGCAAATCCTCAGCAGTTTAAAGACGAACTAATGAAATAGAACACTGCTTGGAAAACCTCACAAATCCAACCCCTAACATCATCCTGCTTTGGGACTTCAACCTACGGCACCTGAAATGAAAGAACCTAGCTAATACAGTTGTGTCTGAGAAAAATACCGGGAAGTAGCCTAAATGAACAGTCAGATGCAAATGACGTGCTTCGGATGTGCGATATATTTGCCTTAAACCAGTAAATAGTAGAACCAACTGGAAAAGAGAACACGCTGGACCTCATTTTCACTAATAATGATGAATTGATCAGAAACATATTGATCACAAATACCTGTTACTCAGATCACAACTTAATTGAAATTCTGACAAGCATGGGAAGTAGACCTGCAAAACCAGTCTCGAATCCCAGGGAAGGAGTATTCAGCAAATTCAATTTCAATAATAAACAGATTAACTGGGAGCAAACAAACCAAGACTTCATAGAAATAAGTTGGGAAGAACAATTAGAAAATGCAAACCTGAACCAGTGCCTGGATAAAATAAGCTCAGTAGCACTAGAAATATGCTTAATTCGCATTCCCGTAAGAATAAAAAGAAGAAATGCAGATTGGAACGGGAACTCCGTTCCTTCTATAGGCGATGAAAACGAATCACGGAGTAACTTGAGAGTCACATTCTATCTCAAGAACGATGAAGGTAGAGAAAGAGAAACGATTGAACTAAAGCTACAAGAATCACACAAAATCCAGGAAAGACAAAGAGAGCAAAAGATCATCAGTGAAATAGAGGGAAATCCATTTTTTTCCTCCCATGCAAAATAAAAATAAAACACTACAGCTAGCATCGGTCCCCCGTGAAAGGGAGATGGAACTTTCACAGATGAGTACAAAGAAAATGAGCGTAATACTGAGGAATTAGTACGACTCTGTTTTCAGCGAGCCACTAGGCACACTTAAGATTGATAACCCAAACGAATTTTTCATGGATGTGATACCAACATCAAATCATATATCAGATGTCACCCCTACCCTTACTGGATTTTGAAGAAGCCATAGACAGTATGCCTATGCACCTTTTTTTTCTTTGAACTCACTAAAACATACTAAAATCAAATTTTTTATGTACTTGATTTTTACTTGAAATCACATGCCGTGAGAAACGTGATAAAATTTTAATATATTACCAAATATGATGATTTTCACTTCAAATCATTAAGCGAGATTTCGTGTTATGAAGATCATTAAAGAACATATAAAAATGTTGTTTCCAATACAAATGATAAAAATCAATGTTTTTTCATTAGAATTCACTGTAATGTTCCTGATTTTCCGTTAATTTTACCGAAAGAAAATATACACGCAAAACAGCTCCATTCCGGCTGAAACGTCGAAATTTGCAATAAAAATACGATTTCTCTCGAAATCAATATCGTACTCACTTACACCTTAGTATGCACCTTAATTTCAACATCAGAGATAGCACCACTCCATAAAGGAGGAAATAAGGCGGAGGCAAAAAATTACAGACCGATAGCATTAAGAACACACATCAAAAAAATCTTTGAAAGATTGCTATGAAGTAAGATCACAAAATGCATGGAATCACAGCATCTTTATAATCCTGAACAACATGGGTTTCAGAAATTCACAGTTGCTGGACCACTATGACATGTCCTTAGATGCCATGGAAGAGAAACAAAATGCTGATGTAATTTTCTCAGATTTCGAAAAAGCCTTTGACAAATGTGAATATGGTGTTATTGCACACAAAATGCGTTCAAAAGGAATTACCGGAAAAATATGCAGATGGATCTTCAATTTCCTGACTAACAGTTCCCAATGGGTAATGGTCAACGAAATAAAATTCGGACCATCAACCGTTAAGAGCTCAGTCCCCCAGGATACTGCACCTGCTCCAATACTTTTTCTCATCCTCATGTCGGACATAGACAAGGACACAAACTATTGTACTGTATCATCCTTTGCAGTTGTCGCTAGGATTTTTATGAGAGTAGACAATCAGCATGAAAATTATTTCTGCTGAAGACATTGAAAAACTACAAGAAGATATTAAGAAAGTTTTCGATTGAGCAGCAGAAAATAACATGATGTTTAACAGTGATAAATTCCAGGTACTCAGGTACGGCAAAAATGAAGATCTGAAATATAATACAGGGTACAAAACACAATCGAATCTACCCATACTAGGAAAACATGTCAAGGATTTGGGAATAATGATATCCGACGACCTAACGTTTAGGGAGCATAACCAAGCAAGTATTGTGTCAGCCAGAAAAATGATAGGATGGATTACGAGAACCTTCAAATCCAGGGATCCCATCACAATGGTTGTACTCTTCAAATCACTTGTGCTGTCCCGTCTTGAGTACTGCTCAGTACTCACTTCCCCCTTCAGAGTAGGAGAGATTGCTGAAATAGAGGGAATACAGAGAACATATACGGCACGCATTGACGCGATAAAGCACCTAAATTATTGGGATCGTCTCAAAGCTCTCCAAATGTACTCACTAGAAAGGAGACGAGAAAGATACCAAATAATATACACATGGAAAATACTGGAGGGCCAGGACCCAAATCTACACAGTAAAATAACAACGTACTGAAGTGAACGATATGGCAGAGAATCCAGAATAGAAGCAGTGAAGAGCAGTGGTGCCATAGGCACAATCAGAGAAAACTGTATAAACATCAGAGGTCCGCGGTTGTTCAGCGTCCTACCAGCGACTATAAGAAATATTGCCTTAATGACCGTGGACATCTTCAAGAGAAAACTAGACTGTTTTCTAAAAAAAAATGCCGGACCAACCGAGCTGTGGTGTGTATGTGGGCCTGCGGACCGCTCCAAGCAACAGCCTCGTGGACTAAACTCTCACAAGTCAAGCCTGGCCTCGGGCCGGGCTTGGGGAGTAGAAGAACTAGAACCCCATCAAGCAGGCATCAAGCAGAGAACACAGCAAACCTCCAATCAGATGTAAATCAGGTCTTTCAATGGGCTAAGGAAATAATATTGTGTTTAACGAAGATAAGTTCCAGCTCATGCGCTACGGAAAAAAAATGAAAATATAAAAACGGAAATCATGTACAAAACGCAGTCATATCATGCCATAGAACAAAATAGAACAAAAAGCAATGTAAAGGATTTGGGTGTAATCATGTCAGAAGATCTTATCTTTAAAGAACACAATAAAGTAGCTGTCACAACTGGAATATAAATGACAGGTAGGATAATATGAACCTTTCAATCTAGATATGCTATAACAATGATGATACTTCAAAGACGCTAGTGCTCTCTGGAGTGGAATACGGTTGCACAGTGACAGCCCCTTTCAAAGCTGGATAAATTGCTGACTTGGAGAGCGGGCAGAGATCCTTTACTGCTAGAATCCACTCAGTAAAACATTTAAACAATTGGGACCGACTAAAACACCTAAATCTGTATTCTCTTTAGCGCAGGCGGGAGAAATACATAATAATTTACGTGGAAAATATTCGAGGGGCTGGTCCCAAACCTGCACAAAGAAATAACACCACATGAGACCAGAAGGCATGGCAGTATGTGCAGAATACCCCCGTTGAAGAGCAGAGGTGCAATAGGTACTCTGAGAGAGAACTCTATCAACATCAGAGGCCCGAGACTGTTTAACACGCTTCCACTACACATAAGGGACATAACTGGCCGACCCTGCACAGCGTTCATGAAAGAACTTGACAAACACCTCCAAAGGATACCTGATTAACCAGACTGTGATTCATACGTCAGGCTGCGAGCAGCCGCATCCAACATCCTGGTTGACAAGACCAGCAACGGCATGGCCAGGTCGAGGACCGGGCCGTGGGGACGCCGGGCCCCGAAATCAAATATCTCAAGGTACATGCACCCGAGTTGTAAATATACACGTCCAAGTAGTAAATACCAAACTTCCAAATAATAAGTATACATATACATGCAAAAGTATTAAATACATGTGTGTATTTAGGGTTTGGATGTGTGTATTTACTAGGAAATGTTTATAGTCGGGTTTGTTGTTGGATTAGGCTAGGATATGTTGGATTGGGTTAGGCTTGGTTAGGTTTTATTAGGTTTCGTTAAGTTAGGTTAGGTTAGGAATGGTTAGGTTAGGTTAAGTTATAATAAGTTTGGTTAAGTTTAGACTAGGTTTGGTTATGTTAGATTTCGCTAGGTTAGGTTAGGCTAACTTAAGCTAGCTTAGGTTAGGTTTCATTAGGTTAGGTTAGATTTGTTTAAGTTAGGATGGGATAGGTTAGGTCACAATAGGCTTGCTTAAGTTAGGTTAGGCTAGGTTAGGTTAGGTTAGATTAGGTTTGGATGGCTTCGGGTAGGTAAGGTTTTGTTAGATTTGGTTTTGTTTTGTTAGGTTAGATTAGGCTTTGTTGGGTTAAGTTACAAACCAAACATGCTAGTGACATAACCTATGTCATTAGCAGGTGGGTGTACCTGGTCTACAGATGAGACCAACACTGGCAGGTGGGTGTACCTGGTCTACAGATGAGACCAACACTGGCAGGTGGGTGTACCTGGTCTACAGGTGAGACCAACACTGGCAGGTGGGTGTACCTGGTCTACATATGAGACCAACACTGGCAGGTGGGTGTACCTGGTCTACATATGAGACCAACATTGGCAGGTGGGTGTACCTGGTCTACATATGAGACCAACATTGGCAGGTGGGTGTACCTGGTCTACATATGAGACCAACATTGGCAGGTGGGTGTACCTAGTCTACATATGAGACCAACATTGGCAGGTGGGTGTACCTGGTCTACATATGAGACCAACATTGGCAGGTGGGTGTACCTGGTCTACAGATGAGACCAACACTGGCAGGTGGGTGTACCTGGTCTACAGATGAGACCAACACTGGCAGGTGGGTGTACCTGATCTACAAATGAGAGCAACACTGGCAGGTGGGTGTACCTGGTCTACAGATGAGACCAACACTGGCAGGTGGGTGTACCTGGTCTACATATGAGACCAACATTGGCAGGTGGGTGTACCTGGTCTACAGATGAGACCAACATTGGCAGGTGGGTGTACCTGGTCTACAGATGAGACCAACACTGGCAGGTGGGTGTACCTGGTCTACAGATGAGACCAACATTGGCAGGTGGGTGTACCTGGTCTACATATGAGACCAACACTGGCAGGTGGGTGTACCTGGTCTACAGATGAGACCAACACTGGTAGGTGGGTGTACCTGGTCTACAGATCATGATGCAGCAAGTTTCAAAGATAAGCTGATGGTGACGTTGGAAATGGCTATAGAGAAGCCTGTGTTAGGCGGGACCAGGAGGTACGACTACTGAGAAACACAGAGGAATGGCTTTAAGATGTTCGTTTTTGGGAATAATTAAGTGAAAAACATAAAGCACTCTGATAAGTCATGTCTCTCCTTCACCCCCCCTCCCTCCCCCCAACGCTTCCTAAGTCATGTCTCTCCTTCACCCCCCTCCCTCCCCCAACGCTTCCTAAGTCATGTCTCTCCTTCACCCCCCTCCCTCCCCCCAACGCTTCCTAAGTCATGTCTCTCCTTCACCCCCCTCCCTCCCCCCAACGCTTCCTAAGTCATGTCTCTCCTTCACCCCCCTCCCTCCCCCCAACGCTTCCTTCGGAATTGCCTCTTATACGCTGACACAAATATATCTTTAGTTTCTCTTGTGTGTCAATGTTTTACATGTTTTATATTTATTTATATAAAAGAAGGTACATTGGGTTTGTGAGAATACATAGCATAGTACAGTACTTACACTCTTGTAAAGCCACTAGTACGCGCAGCGTTTCGGGCAGGTCCTTAATCTAACAGATAACTTTAAGTAGGTAAATTCTATCAGAATTAATAAAATGATAACAAATACATTGCAAGAAAAAAAATGAGATGAGAGAGACTAGTAAGTATATTAAAGCACATTGGTATATTAAAGCTCTGATTGATTACATTGACAGCTTGATTGGTAATTTAAAAAAGATTAAAAGACACCATACAGCAGATTGACAGTACCTATAAGAAGACAGCAATGATCACAATGATAAAGATGTTCAGATTGGGTACATAAAGATTCGGAGATTGAGTAGCAATAGATACAGTTCAATTTTAAAGCAAAAGGTAAAAAACTAAGAGATGAAATTAGGTACTTTTTAGTATTGTTTTTGAATGATGCAAAAGTTGGACAGTTTTTCAATTCAATAGGGAGTGAGTTCCATAGACTGGGTCCCTTTATTTGCATAGAGTGTTTACACAGATTAAGTTTGACTCTGGGGATATCAAAGAGATATTTATTTCTGGTGTGGTGATAATGGGTCCTATTACATCTGTCCAGGGAGAGTTTCAGAGCAGGTGTGGGGGTTTTCTTTTTTGCTTTCACGACTGCAATGCGTACGTCGCCAATGTACATGTGGCAGACGCTTCACGAAAATGTCGGAATTAGCAGAATAGAAAATACGAGAGCAACCGTACAGGGTCTGGGAACAACGTCGAGTTAGTGTCCTTGTGGGTCTCTTCTCAGACTAGCCTCACCTGGTCCCGCTCCACGTTGGTCGTTGGAATCTCCTCAATGATGTAACACTTTAAGGGACTCCTAGGGCCCTCATCAAATTTATAGTTTAGTGACTTAGGCAACTCGGTGTTGAAGACACTTAGAGCTGAAGGCTTGAGTAATATTGGCAGTATTTAGAAGTGGTTCAACGGAAACACCGCATAAAGCTTAACAGTAGTTTATTTACTAACTTAACCACTAATACACAGGGTGCTTGATTTACTTTAGATTGGGGTCAGCAAGGCTATGGTTGCATTAGTGAGACTCTTGACGTCTGGCTAATCGACTCGTATCCACTCGTGGAGAAACACCTAACTTAACACAGTTGACAGCCAATCATTAACACGGCAACCTAACTGCCGGTATGCAAAGGGATCACAAGAGTTCCAACCGGATACTCGGTAATGAGGATATGCAATAAATCAACAAATATACTGTCAATGGGACAGGCAATAACATGCACAATAATAATCACACAATAACTAAATGTGTGGTGTATGTGAAACTCACAAACACAGACGAGTGAAATGCCGTGATATCACACAGATAAACACGCATTCACCGTCGATTCACCTATAACCTGCGACAGGTATGAGAAGGTGAGAACTGTGGTTGATACCTCAGATCAACGCAGACACAATAAACAGTGACAAGATCTTGTACTTACAGATAAGGTACCTTTCCTTACTCACTCACTCAGTCAGGCACATTTATACAAGCACTCGTAGGTGGCCTGACAGCTGGTTTCGCTCGTAGACACGGAGGGTACTCGCAGTATCTTGAGATAATTTCGTGAGTAGGGCGTGCTGTATGCTTAACAGACAGACACACACACACACTCTGGCGGTGCGTAAGGTGGTGACGTCACGTAGGAGTGAAGGCGGCGGTGGGCGCTCGAGGCTTCATGCTCGGGACAGAGTGGCAGCTGGCGGCGGCTGTGGTACCATGCACTACACTGTACACTGTGGTACAGGTACACTGTGGTAAAGTCACACACAGATTACTTAGGCGGCGGCACTGCCTTAGTTCACTCTAAGTCACTCACAACGATCTTTGTCACCAGGGGTTACCTGATACCAGTCTGTTTCGCTCTGGAGATTTGTCACTTTAGGCTTCTGAACAATATACTCACTCGTGCTTCTGGGCGAGTGTGGTATATCACAAAGATGCTGAGTTAACTTGACGGTGAGGAATAGACGGTGTTCAGTCTATTGGCCGATAGACAGAACAGGACCCGTCCTCTTTGCAAGAGATCCCTCACAAGAATGATTTTGCAAGGGGTGCCGGGCATCTCGTGGCACACAACACAAAAGGAGTTACAATCTGACCAATAGCATTGCAGCAAATGAGTGGGAACCAATCATATTAGCTCGTTCGATGAGCAGTAGGAGAGATGACGTCATGAACACGTCATAGCTGTTATTTTCTATCACGCCGGTTGACCCCAGAGGTCAGACGCTGCTGGCGTCTCCCCTCGGTTCCACGCTCAATGTACCCATTGACCCTTGGTGGCCAGTATGCTTAACTCTCTGTATCTACTATCTGCCTGGACATACGGCGGCCTCCGTTTTATAAAAGTGTTCCTGGTTACATGGGCATTCAGGAGATACCCAACATGCCAGGTCACTATCCAGGATTAAGAGAGATAGGCTTGTGCACGAAGATCAGTGCACTGTGCACTGCAATGAGCTATTCAAGTCAGCTGTGAGAGAATCTTGGGAGACACTCCCACAGCAGGATTTGCATTTAAGAACAGGGTTTTGTAAATGTAGTTGACACAAGAGAATTTGTGGAGTGAGATTATGTTTAGCATGTTTAGGGAGTTAAACAAGGGAGCTGAGTGTTGTCTGAAAGCAGAATTTGTTATTATTCTGATAGCAGATTTTTGCTGGGTGATGATGGACTTGAGGTGGTTTGCAGTGGATGAACCCCATGCACAGATACCATAGTTGAGATAGGGATAAATTAGTGCATAATATAGAGAGATGAGAGCAGAGTTAGGAACATAATATCTGATTTTGGAGAGTATACCAACTGTTTTAGAAACTTTCTTAGTTATGTGTTGTATGTGGGTACTGAAGTTGAGTCTCTTGTCTAGGAATAGGCCAAGAAATTTTCCATCATTTTATTGCTAATGTTTACATTGTCTATCTGAAGCTGAATTGCATTTGTAGATTGCTTCCAAATATGATGAAGTAGGTCTTTTCTATGTTAAGTGTTAGTTTGTTGGTTGACATCCATAAGTGGACTTTTTTTAGTTCATTATTAACAACACTATTTAGTGTATGTGGGTTGGGGTTAGAGTAGATGAGGGTAGTATCATCAGCAAACAATATAGGTTTCAGAATGTTAGAGACATTAGGCAGATCATTGATGTATATAAGAAATAGGAGAGGCCCCAAAATGCTGCCCTATAGCACTCCAACGGTTATTGGTAGAGTGGGAGAGGTTATATTATTGATGGCTACACATTGGTGTCTATCACTAAGATAGGATTGGATATAGTCCAGTGTACGGCCTCGGATTCCATAATGATGGAGTTTACGTAAGAGGTAATTGTGATTAACAGTATCAAAGGCCTTTCTCAGGTCAATGAAGAGTCCAATCGGAAACTCATTTTTGTCAAGGGCTGAGTAAATTATATCAAGGAGACTAATAATTGCGTCGTTGGTACTCTTTTGGGAGCGGAAGCCAAACTGACAGGGGCTAAGAATGTCTAATTTTACGAGAGAGGAGTAGAGCTGTTTGTAGATAATTTTTTCAAATATTTTTGATAGTATGGGTAGGTTTGATATTGGTCTATAATTGTTTATGTCTGCCGGATTACCTCCTTTATGAACTGGCGTTACTCTTGCTTTTTTTAAGGATATCAGGGAAGGTATGACACTCAAGGGATTTGTTGAACAGCAGAGCTATAGGTGGCGCAAGGGCGTGAGAGTCGCTCTTGTATACAATGTATGGTATTTCACTGATGTTCGCAGCTTTGGTTTTTAGTGAGTGAATGATGGACACAACATCTGTCGTGCTGACTGGTGAAAGGAGAAGAGAGTTTGGATAGCTGCCTGAGAGATATGTGTTGATATGTGCTTTTTCAATATTATTGTTCATTCTTCCACATCGTGTAGTTCTTATCTTGTGTTTCTTATCATCCAGTTTTGAATGTATTACGTTTATTTATTCCTGACCAGCAACCCCATCCGGGGATAAAACCAGAGTGGGGGGTGAGGCGGTGATCACTGTTCAGTGTTGAGGTCAGAGAGAGGACGTGAAGTTGCTACCACTAAACACCGCTACCACACCAGCATGTTGATGCGCGCTCTGCTCGCCCTCTGCCTCGTCGCCTGTGTTCTCAGGTGAGAATAATATGCAAGAAATATACCGGTTACCCTCCCATTTCCCAACCTGCTACTGTTCCCCCTCCCTCTTAGTTACCCTCCCACTCCCACCAGAGGCGGATTAAGATGATCATGACAGGTTTTAGGCTTGGATTCTGGGCAGACCTCTTGAAAATTGTTTAGTAACCATTATAAATCAATTTGAATAGTAAAAATGGTATGCATGCTGCTGATGCATACATGAAGTGAAAGCTCTTGCTGAGAACAAATTCAAATTTAAACTGGTATTCTATTGAGTGTCTGATCATCGCTACTAAAAGGCTTCGACCGAGCAAGCACAAGTCAGCAAAGTTCAAAGCTGGATCTTTGTTGCATAACGTAGATGTTTGGCGAGTTTGAAAAGATTGGCATGTCGAGGGTGGCACACGAGCCTACAAAGAAGGGACGACCTGAAAACATTAACACAGTGTGAAAGTGAAGTTTCCTGATGGACCAGAGCAGAAAACTGAGCTGTCAGGCTTTTCACATGAACTATTTCATGTCACTGTTTTTATACTTGTCACTGATCAGCTCTGTAGCGTCTTGAGTAAATGGGTAGATTCGTACTCACAACTGAGCACGAAGTATGGTTTCTTGCCATATCTTTTTCAATTAAAAAATTTGGAACTGCAACATCAGTTGATTTCTTGCAATGCCAAGGATCTGGAACCCAGCCTTGGGGATGAATTTATTCAGTTCAAAAAGTATATGAAACTAAATATAACAGCAGCTGTTGCTGAAACTGAATTTAGTTTTGAACTGCATATGTTCGAGCAAATTGTGTCAAATACCCTCTTCAGTCATTCCAAATATTTATATTTCTCTGCGACTGTCCCTCTGTCTGCTGGTATCCAACAGCAGCAGCGGGAAAGATCATTTTCTGTTTCAAAACGAATCAAGAGTTTCCTGATTATTAATACCTTTCTTATTATTGACGCATTTTAATGTTAAACACCTTTCTTATTTCAAAGTCTCTGGTAATTAAACTTCCTTATGTTTAATGCTGCAGTAAAAGTACTTCTGGAAGGTTTCTTGCCATGCTTGATGTTGTGGCTTCTGATTGTGACGCTTCTTTGCCTCCGACGATGTTAAAGAGAGCTTTAGCGCCACGCGTTAGACTTTTTGTGAAAGTGAACGTTGGAGAGTTAATATGTCAGCTTCCTTGCCATTATAAATATTGTGAAGATTCGCGCAGGAATAAATGCTCTAGCCCTTTCAGTAATATTCACTATTACAAGTCTGTGAGAATGACGGTTCCAAAAATATACTAATGTATACGTAGGAAAGTAGGGGTGGCTGCCAATAGCAATTCCAGGACTATTACTACAGTATTGAGCATACTGGATGGAAAGCTAGGATCTGTAACGCGAGGTTTGATAGACTAAAATATTACGACTGCAGATATGGTGAAATAATATTTTACTTGTTTATTTTACATATAATATTAATTTATATACTGAGAAGTTTATGAATAAACAAGCGAAATAAAATTAAACATTTTAAAATTATCAATACGAATTTAGGCAAAATATTAAAAAAAAAAAAAAAATTGTGTTCTTCATTCTCAATTCAGAAATGAGAATGAAGAGAAATAATACCGCATGAAGAATATGTTTATCCCAGACCCCGAAGATCCCTACGTAGCAGAAAACACCACCAGCGACTACGAGATCCGCGAGCCACCACACAGAACCAGAAGAATCACTCTCCAACAAAAAGTGATCAGACACATCCACGATGAGGCCTTCCCAAGACCTCAAATACTAAGCGGCCTGCCAGACGACCCTGATGAGTGGCTCATCCCGGACCCGATCTACACCAAATGAAGAATAAAGGAAATAAATAAATAAATAAAAAAAAAATAAACAAATAAAACTACTACAAAAAAATATAAAACCAAAAACCATTTGTCGTGATATCAGAAGTGTGACTACCCTGATGTTGTTAAGATTAACCTCCCTCAGCCAACTCCATCGGCTCTAGTGCTTAGGACACCAACAAGGTCACAAACACTAGCCCCCCCAGCCAATGTACTGACAACCCAACATAACACATACACAAACAAAAGACACATACACATATGTCAACCCATGGTGGACAGGCCACCGAACTTTCAATCCTCTCTCCCATCCTCCTCCAAGCCCTTTGGACATCAAGCTGAAGCTGAAGAGAACTACAAGTCTTAGTTTCTGGACTATGTAATCTGACTTGTTAGACAGATATTATACCCCGTTGGAGGTCATATTTATGAATCATCCAGTCATGTCACCTTTCTTCTCTTGTCCAATCATAAGCCAAGATATTCTTTAACTCGTAAGATAATTGTATGAGCTGAGGTTCTGGTCTAAAAGTACTTTACATATAGTTGTTGTGACTGGCAATATTTTAAAAGATCGGAATATGTAAATTAGATACCTGGGAATTTTCCGCTCATGCAACATGATCCAGACATTAAAGCAATCACAGAGACAAATCCTCTTTATTTACGGTTAAGTGCTAGTAATTTAAGTGTGGGGTGTTTTCTTTTTTTTTTTGCTGTCACGACTGCAATGCGTACGTCGCCAATGTACATGTGGCAGACGCTTCACGAAGCTGTCGGAATTAGCAAAATAGAAAATACGAGAGCAACCGTACAGGGCCTGGGAGCAAGGTCGAGTTAGAGTCCTTGTGGGTCTCTTCTCAGACTAGCCTCACCTGGTCCTGCTCCACGTTGGTCGTTGGAATCTCCTCAATGATGTAACACTTTAAGGGACTCCTAGGGTCCTCATCAAATTTATAGTTTAGTGACTTACAGGCAACTCGGTGTTGAAGACACTTAGAGCTGAAGGCTTGAGTAATATTGACAGTATTCAGAAGTGGTTCAACAGAAACACCACATAAAGCTTAACAGTAGTTTATTTACTAACTTAACCACTAATACACAGGGTGCTTGATTTACTTTTGATTGGCGTCAGCAAAGCTATGGTTGCATTAGCGAGACTCTTGACGTCTGGCTAATCGACTCGTATCCACTCGTGGAGAAACACCTAACTTAACACAGTTGACAGCCAATCACTAACACGGCAACCTAACTGCCGGTATGCAAAGGGATCACAAGAGTTCCAACCGGATACTCGGTAATGATGATATGCAATAAATACAAAGGCACTGTCAATGGGACAGGCAATAACATGCACAATAATAATCACACAATACTAAATGTGTGGTGTATGTGAAGCTCACATTCACAGACGAATGAAATGCAGTGATACCACACAGATAAACACGCATTCACCGTCGATTCACCTATAACCTGCGACAGGTATAAGAAGGTGAGAACTGTGGTTGATCCCTCAGATCAACACAGACACAATAAAACAATGACAAGATCTTGTACTTACAGATAAGGTACCTTTCCTTACGCACTCACTCAGACTCGTTTATACAAGCACTCGTAGGTGGCCTGATAGCTGGTTTCGCTCGTAGACACGGAGGGTACTCGCAGTATCTTGAGATGATTTCGTGAGTAAAGCGTGCTGTATGCTTAACAGACAGACACACGCGCACACACTGGCACTGACGGTGCGTGAGGTGGTGACGTCACGTAGGAGCTAGGGCGGCGGCGGCTGGCGGCGGGCGCTCGAGGCGGCGGCTGGCAGCGGCTGGCGGCGGTACCATGCACTACACTGTACACTGTGGTACAGGTACACTGTGGTAATGTCACACACAGATTACTTAGGCGGCGGCACTGCCTTAGTTCACTCTAGGTCACTCACGACGATCTTTGTCACCAGGGTTACCTGATACCAGTCTGTTTCGCTCTGGAGATTTGTCACTTTAGGCTTCTAAACCATATATTCGCACTCGTGATTCTGGGCGAGTGTGTGGTATATCGCAAAGACGCTGAGTTAACTTGACGGTGAGGGTTAGACGTGTTCAGTCTATTGGCCGGTAGAACAGAACACGTCCATCTTCGGTATGTCTCTCTCACGTGAATGAGTTGCAAGGGTGCCGGGCATCTCGTGGCACACACAAAAGAGTACATTGACCAATAGCATTGCAGCAAATGAGCGGGAACGTATCATATTAGCTCGTTCGATGAGCAGTAGCAGGAGTGACGTCATGAACACGTCATAGCTG
>WNGS01004511.1:4364647-4377356 GCA_020271785.1 Procambarus virginalis
GAGAACAGACCAGAGGCGGACTGACGGGGTCCAGAAGAGGAGGAGGACGGGAGAGGAGGAAGGACAGGCGGGGAGGGGGGGGGGCAGAAGAAAGCGGGAGTGCACCTCAGGAAGGGCAGCAACAGAGAGGGAAGCGGGGGCAGAAGAAACCTCCATATCAGAGACAGGGGTTCGACCACGGAAATGGGAGGGGAAGGAGGGACAGAGGCAGAGGGAGGGGGCGAGGAAGGAAAAAGCAAACCTTCTTACCGCCGGAGGGAGGAAGAAGGAGAGGATCCAGGCTTACGTTTCTGACTCAAAGAGACAGGTGTTCCAGTAACAACGTACGGGCGACGACTCAATGGTCTCAGCAGGAGAGAGGAACGAGAGCGAACAACACGAAGATCGCTGGGAGGATGATGGATATCAGCTTGGACAGACAGGCGGGGGGAGGGTCAAGAGCTGGGGGGAGGTCGGGAAGAAGAGTGGGGGGAGACGGGGAAGAAGACAAAGGAGATAAGGCGGACTGGGTGGGAGGGGGGGAAAATCCCAGATGGAGAACCAGGGAGGGAGACCATCTGGGGTAGGAGGCAAAGGAACAGGGGAGGGGGTGGTGGGTGTGTCGGGTTTAAGGTCTGGAAACGGTTGTGAGACTGAGGAAGACGGGAAGGACGAGGAGAGGTAGAACGCACACGCGAGCGTAGGAGACGCCCACGAAAGGGGTGAGACGACGAACTTGGCGTCTCGCTTCAGGAAAAGACAGACGATCACGGTGCTTCAAGTTGAGGACGGCTTCCTCGATTTTATAGTGCATACACGAGCGTGAGAAGGTAGGGTGGGCTTCACCGCAATTGAGACAGCGAGCCTGGGGAGAAGTGCACTCGGACTTAGAATGACTATCGTCCCCACACAAGGGGCAGAGATACACAGTATGGGGCATTTGAGGACACCGTGCCCAAACTTCCAGCACTTATTGCAAATCTAGGAGAGGGAATGTACTCCTGAACGGAGCATCTGGCACCAGCAAGAATAACAGAGGGCGAAGGGTTCTACTATCAAAGGTGACTTTGACAACTCGAAGGGGCTGACGGCGACGACCACGAGGGGGTCGAGTAAACGTGTCCACCCGGAGGACAGAATGGCCTTGGGCTTCGAGGATATGTTTAATATCTTCATGGCAAATCATTGAGGTCCCGAACACCAGTTGCAACTTGGGGTGGGAGGAGAAACAGTGGCCAACACTGGCATTTAACCGAGCGTTTTGGAGACCCGAACAGGGGTCTCCCCAATGCAGGACAAAGCGGCTAAGCGAGTAGCTGCATCCTGAGAAGGAGCAACGACGACACGCGTACCGGAACTGGTGGAGTTAAAAGTAACAGAGGCATCTACTGAATCAACAAGGTGTTATGGAGGGAGAAATCGTCAGGAGGAGTAGAATCCAGATGGTGGAGATCAAAGTATTTAGTCCATGTAGCAGGGACCAAACAGGGCATTGTAAGTACTATACGGGAAGGGATCGTGCGAGTGCGGCCGTGGCGGGAACGGCGATGAGAACCCCGGAAGTCACGGGGGTAAAAGGTGCAGTAGTCACAATGAGAGACGAAGCCGCGTCAGGGGACGAGGTAGTCACCACGGGGGCTTGGGGCTCGACCCAACCACAGAGGGAGGGGAGCCGAGGGGAGGAGTCGGAGAAGTCAAAGGAGGAGCAAGGTCGGGCCCAATGTAGCGGAGGCTACAGAGCTCTGTCTTCCAACACGGACCGACTCGGGAGCTTGGTCGCCCACCCCACGAGCCCGAGAAGTTAAAGCAGAAACAGGGGGAATATTATCATCGCTACGAAAAGGAAGATTCATTCACGAATGTGCCCCCACACCCACCATGGAGCCACAATTAGAGGCAGGACACCCAACAAGAAGCTATCGCCGATCATGCCGGGGCCCCCAGGGGTGCGTCGTGAGTATACGCCCCACAAACGCCACCTTAAGAACCGACAGTCCGTCGAGATCGGGTTCAGTAACGAAAGGGGGATTGACAATAAAAGGTTCCCCTCGCTCTCTACGTTGGGTACTACAGTTCTACGGGTGCAAGAGTATGCCTCCCCCAGCACCCGGGCGTCAAAATAGAGAAGTCCAAAGAAAGATCTAAAACAAGCAAAAGGTCAGCAGGAAACAACAAGCAGATAGGAGAAGAGGGGGAGAAAAACGAAACAGATGGAAAAGATGCTCGGCACAATTGGAGAGGATGGCAGCAGGAGCACAAGGCTAGAAAAGGACAGAGGACCGTCCCAAGGAGCATCACCCTCCGGCAGCCGCCCACTAAGCCCCCCTCACGGCAGCAACGGGCCGAGCGGGAGGGGGGGGGGGTCAGGGAGGTAAGCACCAGCCCCAGCCACGCACAGAGAACACGGAGATGCCAAACAAAGTCACGGCATTAACATGTCCCCATAAACTCGTACCCAAATAGGTAAAAACTCAGAAAGTCTTCCAGTGACCTCCACCAGAGCAGGAGCCAGCCGCCCTCTACGCCTCGAGGGAAAACCGGAAGCCAACCAACTCCCGGCCACTAGCTCCTGGCCAAGCCAGCACCGGACACCGTTTACCCGCCCGCAGAACAGACAGGAAACGGGAAGAAATCTATCAACTTCACTGACTCCAGGCTATTTACATAAATAAGAACGGCTAGTTGATTGAAAAGTTTTCATACTTGTCAACTGTTTAATAAATGTAACCAAAGGCGTCAGAGAGTGAGGAAAGATGTACAAGTTCGTAAGTACTTGCGTAAGTGCTTCATGAATCTGGTTCCAGGAATCTAATTCTCAACTGCTCATGTGCTTCGTTACTAATGTGAACAAACGCTCTCTCTCGCCCCTCGCACTCTTGGGACGCATTAGAATATAAATACATAACTAATCCTCCATAATATAATCTTTATTCATAAAACAAAAGATCAAAATGTTTAACGTAATCCTAAACTACAATACAAAAATATATTTATGTTTATTATCTGAATTTATCTTGGATTCGACAGATATAATCTCCGTAAAATAGTTCATGACGTCATAATTCATTAACTTCAACATCTAGCCTTGCTCCTCTGCCTTAGTGGCTCTAAGTTAGTAAGTTTACTTTACTATTTAGTGATTAGGCAAATTGGTTTAACTGGGATCTTTTGTCCTGCTAGGTGCTTGTATTCACCTAACAGCTTCCTTATAGCCTGCTAGTGGATTATAACCACCCACAAGCTTTGTTATGGGGACCATTTGATTGTACTCACCTATCTGGCTTCGTTATGGCCTGTCAGAGACTTGTACCCACCTGCCAGTATTAGTAACTGGTCCTGCTATGTGTTTATTATCACCTACAGGCTCTGCTAAGATCTGTACCCACCTATTAGGCTTTGTTATCGTCTGTACCCACATACCAGGCTTCGTTATGGTTTGTCAAGTGCCTGTACTCACCTACCAGGCTTGGCATAACCATAACCTTGGCATAATAGGTGCTTATATCAATCTATCAGTCTTTTTAAGGCTTACCAAGTTATTAGATCCGTGTTTAGGCCACTATGGGCCAGTAACCGGGATCTAGATGTTTTAACCTTTTTTTATATCCTACCCCAAGACGGTGGTAAGCTTTCAAGAAACTGGCTGTATCAAGCAGTAGTGCAATGCATAAATAATGGGGTGGGGGTGGGGATAAGCAAGACAATTCCCTTCACCAATATAATTACACCTACAACATTATACATATATTATAATGGATTATTACTATCCGTATGTACTACTGCCTCTTTCACTCAGGGAACAATACGATGACTGTGTTCATCAAGCCCAGTGAACCCACATTCAAAGTATACTTTGTCCACTGGCAAACACTGGCGAGTTCACCTTTTAAATGGGCCAGACCACCCCACACAGTATCACGATGTGCCTACCTCACCTCCGCTCTCCAGGTACTCACTGGCAGAGGGCTTCAGCAGCACGCTGACAGGGGTCGCAAACTAACACACAAACAGAGATAATTAACACCCTAGCAGAAACCTCTAGCAGCTTGCTAGCAGCAATTCACAATAGACACATCACTGTCTTCCTTAATTCTTAAAAGCCAATCCCAGGTATGTCGCTCTTCAAAAAACACTGTATATATCAGCAGCTAACACACACTGCTCGGATCAACGGTGGCTACTTAGTCCTCTCACAAGACTAAGCTAAGAGTTCGTGGACTGCCCAAGGTGAACTGCCCTCCTCAGCTCAATCGCCTCCATATGCCACCTCTGTGGACATAAAAACGTCATTAGCCAGATGGACAGTACACTGGGTAAGCCTGGGATAACACTCGACCACTGGGGACTTGACATTGTGACTTGTAGCCACAACCTAGATGGCGCTGATCTTGATACGCTACCCACCAGAGGTCATCCACATCGACCTCCTCTTCTGACTGGGGCAGGAAACTGGAGCCTTCCACCGATACCACGCCACCACCAACATATGGCGTTGTCTACATAGCGTCCAATACTAGGGTAGTTGGAGTGCAGACCCATAGAAGGCGCTAAAATCGCCGCTCCACACTCCAACGATGATGTCGATACAGTAACAATCCGCCTTCCATGCTTCGTCTGTCACGTGCTTATATTCGACTATCTGGAAATTATTGAAGCCTGCCAGTTGCTTGCCAGTTGATATCATGTGTGTGTCTAAAGCTCAAGGTTTATGAGTGTTATGAGATATTTGTTGGTATTGTGGGTTGTTTGTGAGCATTGTGAGATGCTTGTGAGTACTGTGAGATGCTTGTGAGTGTTGTTGGATGTTTGTGAGCATTGTGAGATGCTTGTGAGTACTGTGAGATGCTTGTGAGAGTTGTGTGATGGTTGTGTATGTTATGAGATGCTTGTGAGTGTTGTTGGATGCTTGTGAGGGTTATGAGATGCTTGTAAGTGTTGTAAGATGCTTGTGAGTGTTGTGGGATGCTTGTGAATGTTGTGGGATGCTTATGAGTGCTGTGGGACAATCTTGAAAGAGTTGTGAGTATTACTAGACAAATCTTGAACAAGATAAAAGAATTTCCCTTTGCACTATAGTAAAGTAATTGTTTACATGTTTGGTGTATATTATTGTGAGTTATCGTGTAAATTGTTGCTCGTATTTTTGAAGGCATCATTTTGTCAAATAATTTTTGTTGGTGGATATTTTCGTTCCAAGTTAATTTTGGATTTATTGTTTTTCTTTGATCATTTTAGATTCTATAAAATTTCTACTCTACAGGAGTTTTCATAACTAATTTCATACATTAATTAATATGTGACTCTCATTCACAATAAGTAAAATACTGGAGATATAATAAACTAGTAACTTTTTTTGAAAAACATTTATTTCAGAAAATAACGTACACAAGTTCGGCCTAATGACAACTGCTAAATAGAGTTTCTTATGTAAGTTATATTTTTTATTTGGAAATAACAAGTAGTCGTCAAACTATATATTTGTAAATACCCAAGACAAATCTTGAAAATAGGCAAGGACTCCTCACTAGGGGAAAAGTTTCTGTTTAGCTTTTTCTGTGTCCCACTTGTGAGCCTTCTCCATGGGGTCCCCATAGGAAGGTCTCTCCTGACTGGTTATTACTTTGGAGGCTCTACACGGTGTATATTCTTCGGGACCTGTGGGTATATCCTTCGTCACACAGGGGGTCTGTTCTTAGTGACCTAAGCGAGTCTCGCCTGGGTAGCTTTCCTATGAGGATATAATTCTAGGAACTCTCCAAGGGTGGTCTACTCTTCGTTACCTGCTAGGGCCTGTACTCGAACTCTTCCCTTGAGGTTCCCAAATAAGGTTCTTCCTTGGGAGATCATTACTTTAGGGACCTCCAAGGTGTCTTCCTAAGTGGTGGTTTACCCTTCGTGTCCAAGAGCACAGCAGAACGCGTCGTGTTCGGTGTGGATGTGACCAAAGTCACCGTGGTTGTCGCCGGAGTTGATGCAATGGTCGTGGTGGGGATGCGTCAAGTCTCCATGGAGCTGTGGACAGAGTAAGTCTATGAAACAAACTTTATTTATCTTTTGAGTGCATGTGTGTGTGTGTGTGTGTGTGTGTGTCTAGAGTGCGTATTTGTATATGACTGCCTGTGCAGTTGTATGCGTGTATGTACTTGTATACGTACTCATGTGTGTGAGTGTGTGCTTAGA
This sequence comes from Procambarus virginalis, assembly GCA_020271785.1. NCBI lineage: Eukaryota > Metazoa > Arthropoda > Malacostraca > Decapoda > Cambaridae > Procambarus > Procambarus virginalis. The sequence goes on from WNGS01004511.1 coordinate 4,370,807, forward strand.
GTGCATGATGTTTTTGCTTTTGTAGGTAGGATAGGCGCAGTCGGTTTACGACCGCAATGCTCCGGGTTCGATTCCCGCGACAGGACAGATACCTTTGGGCACGTTTTCTTTCACCTGATGCCTCTCTGTTCATCCAGTAGTAACTAGGTATTTGGGAGTTAGGCAACTGTTTTGTTAGGTATCCTGGGAACGGTCAATAGTTGGCTTCCTGTCCCCGACAATAGGGAACCAATGGCAACCAAATTTAATCTCTGCGTCATATATGTTAAATTTGCATCTGTTAATATTGTTGTGATAAATTATCATTATAAATATTATTATATTACTGTTGATGTTATTACTATAATGTTTGTATGGCGAGGATTACCTCAGAGCAGACGAGGCAGCCGCACTCATTCTTGACGAGGGTGTCGCCTGGCCGGCAGTATGGTGACACGTCCAAACACTTGTTGGGGTCGCACTTGGTACAGTTGTGGACAACCTTCTCCTCTCCCTGGGGCGATGGCAGGCTGCAGGTGTGGACAACAGACTAGTGTATTTGACTGGAGACAGACATGTGTTACAGGAAACAGATGTTGTGGACGGGAGGCAGGTATTGTGGAGAAGGGAAGGCAGATGTGTTGAGCGCAAGTTAGTGACCTCATTCAGAATTACTGGACCTTGAGCATCACAACAGGCAGAAGAATAAGTGACAAAGAACACTTAAAATAAGAAGTGAGAGAGCAGCTCTCATTGAAGCTTAAAACTGAAGATCCCATTGAAGCTTAAAATAAAACAAAACACAAACATTTAATTGACCATTTGTACAAGGTCTGTAATAGTAATCAAACAAGAACTGACACCAGCCAAATCGCCTTGCAGAAAGACTTTTTCCCACTGTATTTAACCTAAGAAAGTTTGCCTACAAAATAAAATGAATCAAGAACAGAACTCAGTATTTAAATATAACACGATAAATTAACATTCCTCTGCAATGCTACTAGTGACAGCAAGAGCCTGTTGCCTGTTTCTGTTCTCTAACCGACTCCTTCCTTCTATCAACGGAAGGACAGCAGTAGATAGGAAAGGAGAAGTGTAGTCGGTACAACACCCAACATGACTTTTGTCTCACCTGAGAACACACACGGCCAGGCAGACGACAAGAACAACGCGCAGCATTTTGATGGAGTAGTGTTAATGTACAAGACCTGTGATGGTGGACTAGGTAGAAGGTTCCGTGTGTCTGCTCTTCCGCTCTCACCGCCATCCACTGAACCCTGCTCGGTACACCGGCTTGTTTTATACCTCGCGCTGCGTTGCCAACACCACGACTTTTAGGCGAAAAACAGGTTCAGCTAAAAAAAAAAAAAAAAGTGACGAGAGTGAATTGGGAATACCGCGAAACAAAACAAAGCTAAGAACTATTTCGGTACATACAAATAAATATTTGTGGTAACATTTGGAAGTTTAGATACATTCACGAACTCCATATTTAATTTCCGCTCATTTTCTTCCATCTTGAAATAAGCAGATTAAGGACATTCTTTTATTTTTTAGATGATTGTCATGAAGCAGTGGTCTTACAACCCTCTCAAGTACATATATGCACCCCTTTCTTAATTAGGATGAGATCTTTCTGTTATATATCACTATGAGCAGTGATCATAGTGATATATAACATAGCCCCCCTTTATAATTTATTTTGAAGTTTTTCACATCATTATCCGTAATACACCCTCTTGTCAGTGTTGGCCGTATAGTTAGTAAAGATACACCCTCTTGTCAGTGTTGGCCGTATAGTTAGTAAAGATACACCCTCTTGTCAGTGTTGGCCGTATAGTTAGTAAAGATACACCCTCTTGTCAGTGTTGGCCGTATAGTTAGTAAAGATACACCCTCCTGTCAGTGTTGGCCTTATAGTTAGTAAAGATACACCCTCCTGTCAGTATTGGGCTTATAGTTAGTCCAGATACACCCTCCATTCAGTGTTGGCCTTATAGTTAGTCCAGATACACCCTCCATTCAGTGTTGGCCTTATAGTTAGTCCAGATATACCCCCTGTCAGTGTTGGTCTTATAGTTAGTCCAGATACACCCCCTGTCAGTGTTGACCTTATAGTTAATCCAGATACACCCTCCTGTCAGTGTTGACCTTATAGTTAGTCCAGATACACCCCTTGTCAGTGTTGACCTTATAGTTAGTTCAGATACACCCCCCTGTCAGTGTTGACCTTATAGTTAGTCCAGATACACCCCCCTGTCAGTGTTGACCTTATAGTTAGTCCAGATACACCCTCCTGTCAGTGTTGGTCTCACCTTTAGTCCAGACCCCCCCTGTCAGTGTTGGTCTCACCTTTAGTCCAGACCCCTCCCCCCCTGTTAGTGTTGGTCTCACCTTTAGTCCAGACAGCCCCCCCCCCCTGTCAGTGTTGACCTTATAGTTAGTCCAGACCACCCCCCTGCCAGTGTTGGTCTCACCTTTAGTCCAGACACCCCCCCCCCTGTCAGTGTTGGTCTCACCTTTAGTCCAGACACCCCCCCCTGTTAGTGTTGGTCTCACCTTTAGTCCAGACACCCCCCTGCCAGTGTTGGTCTCACCTTTAGTCCAGACCCCCCTGCCAGTGTTGGTCTCACCTTTAGTCCAGACCCCCCTGCCAGTGTTGGTCTTACATTTAGTCCAGACCCCATGCCAGTGTTGGTCTCACCTTTAGTCCAGACCCCCCATGCCAGTGTTGGTCTCACCTTTAGTCCAGACACCCCCCCCATGTCAGTGTTGGTCTCACCTTTAGTCCAAACCCCCCTGCCAGTGTTGGTCTCACCTTTAGTTCAGACCCCCCTGCCAGTGTTGGTCTCACCTTTAGCCCAGACCCCCCTGCCAGTGTTGGTCTCACCTTTAGTCCAGACCCCCCTGCCAGTGTTGGTCTCACCTTTAGTCCAGACCCCCCTACCAGTGTTGGTCTCACCTTTAGTCCAGACAGCCCCCCCCTTGCCAGTGTTGGTCTCACCTTTAGTCCAGACCCCCCATGCCAGTGTTGGTCTCACCTTTAGTCCAGACCCCCCCCCCTGCCAGTGTTGGTCTCACCTTTAGTCCAGAGCCCCCCCCACTGCCAGTGTTGGTCTCACCTTTAGTCCAGAACCCCCCACTGCCAGTGTTGGTCTCACCTTTAGTCCAGACCCCCCCCCTGCCAGTGTTGGTCTCACCTTTAGTCCAGACCCCCCTACCAGTGTTGGTCTCACCTTTAGTCCAGACAGCCCCCCCCCCTGCCAGTGTTAGTCTCACTTTTAGTCCAGACCCCCCATGCCAGTGTTGGTCTCACCTTTAGTCCAGACCCCCCTACCAGTGTTGGTCTCACCTTTAGTCCAGACAGCCCCCCCCCCCCGCCCCTGCCAGTTGGTTGCTTATTATCTTCACTCATCCATCGGGTCTCGTGGCTACACAGCTGACATACAGAAATACCGACGATTTCGCCCTTCGCGTCCCAATTTTTCTCCTGTGTCTGAGCCGTGGACGCGACTGGCGTCCAATTATTAAAATTTTTGTTAAAATGTTAATTTTATCCGATCAATCTGGGAGTAGTTTTAAAATGAGCGCCTTTATATTGCGCCAATTTATACAATAATGACGATTGATGTAGCCTTACAATTGACGTCAGAACACTTGAAAGATTATAAATACGTTTTGCATTCAAAATTTTAAATATTTGTTTAAATTCCATTTATTGTGCTACTATTATGTGGACTAGTTTTAAAATGCAAAATCGATTGCGAACAATTTGATACCAAAATGAAAGATGTAACACGAACATTTCTGTCAGAAAACTGGAAAGATATAAATAATTTTGTGATGATTCGCCTCCAGAAGTCACAGGGCTGAACGTAGCTCCGATTGGAGATTATACTGTTGACGTTCTTCTACCTGTGCTATAAGAGAGAAAGTCAAGCGGTCCATGCACTCAGGTCATTGAGTTTAAGGGGGTCTGGGGTTTCAGGAGGGGGGGTCATTTACTTAACTGAAAGTGACCTGTGGACCCCGGGATGTTGGGGGTTGGGGGGGGGGGACGAATCTTGTTTCTGTTCTGTGACTGTGAGTCTGGACCAGGTTTCATTTAACTGGTCTTCCAGAGAGACCATGTTTGGGGAGCTGGTCGGCCGATCGGACAGCACGCTGGACTAGTGATCCTGTGGTCCCGGGTTCAATCACTGGCACATGCCAGTGGGGCGAAAGTGTTTTTAAATGCGCGTGTATAAAAACTAACGCTAAGTATAACAAGTTATACATAATAACACTGATGTGTTAGGTGTGTATTGCTGCCATCTATTCTGTCTATTGTGGTCCTGCAACATATAACACTACGAGTATGACATTAAAGTACGCAGATGACCTCCCAGTGTTGATATGATCTAGGTAGACTACGGTGATGACCCTTGACCTGCTGACATGACCCTAGATGACCACCATGACCTCCCGCTCTCCTGACATCTAAGGATATATAGTATTAATACAAAGTTTTGTTTAAACGTTGGTAATGACAATACAGTTGTCTATATGGACAACATTTATCGCAAGTTATATTTATAATTTACATTTATTACATTTATCAACACATTTCTCAGGATGAGTTGATCATTGAGGTACTTGGTTATATCAAGAGTGGAAATGTGTGGCGACTAAAGTGAGACTTGGTGAGAGTCTAAAGTGAGTCTCACTTTAGTGAAGTGAGACTAAAGTGAGACTTCCTACCAAGAGTAGGAAGCTGTTTTGACTAGTGTTTTATGGCAACAAATGTAACTTGCATCTAAACTACATCTTTTTCTTCATTGATCTGCAATCGGTTATTAAATCATAAAAATGGGACTATTATCTTGGTTGCCACATGTGACTTCACTCTCTCACCTACACTCAGCACACCTGCCATGCTAGAGCATGAAACAGGTGTGTGACGGATGTGTTTAGATTCGAGAGAAACCTGGGTGTGTGCTGAGATTGCAATCAGGGTTGTTGATATACGGAGAATGTTGCCGGATGCAATGGAGAACTTGGGATCTCTGAACTGTCTCTATCTTGGGTAAGACGTGCATGTAGGTAAATATATTGAGGTCAATCAGTGGAATCGAACCTTCGACCGTGAACTCCTCGGGGACATGTACTACCCGGTAGATTCCGTCATGTTCTTGTCATTTCATTATGGTTGTGGGTGAGTTTGGGAGGGTGTGAGTCTAGGCGCTGCCTCGTACGGGCCAATATGGACCTTCTGGGTCGAGAACATGTTCTTCTGGCATTGTCATGGTGTCGTCATAAGTAACTGCGCTAAATAATCTGATGTTTTTACTTCCTAAATATACGAACATAATTTTCCTGTTTCCCTTAACTCTTCGCTCTAGGAAATTTTGTATTAAGAGCAATGGCTCTTCTGTCAGGCTTGCATTGCATATGAAGTCCCCTCTCCATTGGTATATATACCCACCACCCCTTGATATATACCCACCACCCCTTGATATATACCCACCACCCATTAGTATATACCCACCACCCCTCGATAAATACCCACCACCCTCGGTATATACCCACCACCCCTCGATATATACCCACCACCCCTCGATATATACCCACCACCCCTCGGTATATACCCACCACCCATTAGTATATACCCTCCACCCCTTAGTATATACCCACCACCCCTTAGTATATACCCACCACCCATTAGTATACCCACCACCCCTCGGTATATACCCACCACCCCTCGGTATGTACCCACCATCCCTCGGTATATACCCACCACCCTCGGTATGTACCCACCACCCCTCGGTATATACCCACCACCCCTCGGTATATACCCACCACCCCTCGGTATATACCCACCACCCCTTGGTGTATACCCACCACCCCTCGGTATATACCCACCACCCTTGTGTATACCCACCATCCCTTGGTATATACCCACCACCCCTCGGTATATACTGTGACGGTAAAGTGTTGGAGTATGGTGTTCGGCAGTCCTCCAATGGCAGGTGTCAATGCCTGGTCACACATACAAAAAAAGAGACTGCTTGCCTGTTTGTCTGTGGTAAGGTAAGGGAAGACACGCAAAACACAAAGTATAAACAATGAAACTTTAATTACTTTAGAAAACAAAATATGAACAAAACAATCCCTTGGCTTAAGTTAAGTTTTTAAAGCAAGTCAAAAACACATAACAAATATAAATAATTATTAGAGATGAAGTTTACAATAATGCAAAATAATGTGCAATAAAATCAGGTGCTGAGAATATTGGCTAAAGCTGCTATCTCCCTTAGTATACGACCGCCAGAGCTTAGTATACCAGAGAGAGATGTCAACTGTGAGAGCACAACGGATATTCTGAGGAAGACGGCTGTAGTTGGCCCAGACGTCGACTCGGGTAGATTGTGTGAGTGGTGCAGGTGTGCTGTGCTGTCGGCGACACCAGCCAATCAGAAGGCAGGCAGTTGGAGAATGGTAGTTAGCTCGTTGAGACGGGCGGTGAGCCGGCTTGTGGGAGTGAAGGGGGGGTTTGCAGGTACGTTTGCTTCCTGGTCGAAACGTTTTGTGC
>WNGS01004511.1:4378356-4388609 GCA_020271785.1 Procambarus virginalis
TTTATCACGTTTCTCACGGCATGTGATTTCAAGTAAAAATCAAGTACATAAAAATTTGATTTTAGTATGTTTTAGTGAGTTCAAAGAAAAAAAAAGGTGCATAGGCATACTGTCTATGGCTTCTTCAAAATCCAGTAAGGGTAGGGGTGACATCTGATATATGATTTGATGTTGGTATCACATCCATGAAAAATTCGTTTGGGTTATCAATCTTAAGTGTGCCTAGTGGCTCGCTGAAAACAGAGTCGTACTAATTCCTCAGTATTACGCTCATTTTCTTTGTACTCATCTGTGAAAGTTCCATCTCCCTTTCACGGGGGACCGATGCTAGCTGTAGTGTTTTATTTTTATTTTGCATGGGGGAAAAAAATGGATTTCCCTCTATTTCACTGATGATCTTTTGCTCTCTTTGTCTTTCCTGGATTTTGTGTGATTCTTGTAGCTTTAGTTCAATCGTTTCTCTTTCTCTACCTTCATGTTCTTGAGATAGAATGTGACTCTCAAGTTACTCCGTGATTCGTTTTCATCGCCTATAGAAGGAACGGAGTTCCCGTTCCAATCTGCATTTCTTCTTTTTATTCTTACGGGAATGCGAATTAAGCATATTTCTAGTGCTACTGAGCTTATTTTTCCAGGCACTGGTTCAGGTTTGCATTTTCTAATTGTTCTTCCCAACTTATTTCTATGAAGTCTTCGTTTGTTTGCTCCCAGTTAATCTGTTTATTATTGAAATTGAATTTGCTGAATACTCCTTCCCTGGGATTCGAGACTGGTTTTGCAGGTCTACTTCCCATGCTTGTCAGAATTTCAATTAAGTTGTGATCTGAGTAACAGGTATTTGTGATCAATATGTTTCTGATCAATTCATCATTATTAGTGAAAATGAGGTCCAGCGTGTTCTCTTTTCCAGTTGGTTCTACTATTTACTGGTTTAAGGCAAATATATCGCACATCCGAAGCACGTCATTTGCATCTGACTGTTCATTTAGGCTACTTCCCGGTATTTTTCTCAGACACAACTGTATTAGCTAGGTTCTTTCATTTCAGGTGCCGTAGGTTGAAGTCCCAAAGCAGGATGATGTTAGGGGTTGGATTTGTGAGTTTTCCAAGCAGTGTTCTATTTCATTAGTTCGTCTTTAAACTGCTGAGGATTTGCTTCCGGTGACTTATATACAAGGACAATAACTACATTTAGGATCTCTATTTTGATTATCAACACTTCCACCATATCGTTTGTGGTGTTTAGCAGCTCAGTACAGATGAGTGTGTCTTTGATGTAGAGGCTGACCCCACCCTGTAGCCTGTTTCCTGCCACATCTGAAAAGATTGTACTCCGAAATCCATATTTCACTATCATGGTAGCCCTTTGTGTGGGTTTCCGTTAGGGTTGCAAACACTGCATTTACCTCATGTAGGAGGCCAGCTATAACATGAACTTTGTTAGATCTGCGTGTTTTTATACCCCGGATGTTGGCAAATATATATGATGTTATCGTGTTTGTGAAAGTGTTGGATGCTTTACTTGGTGTCAATATCCGAGGCTCTAGAAGGGATGCTATTGTGTTTGTGTCCACTTCAGCATTTGACGGAGTAGGTGGTAGAGACTGCACATTTTTAGCCAGACTTCTCCTCCTCTTCTTGCTAAAAAAAAATCCTGGTAAATAGAGTTGTGACTTTTCATAATGGCGGTCTGTCGGTTTTATTCGCCTGGCACCTCTTATATAAAAAGCTGGACATTTTGTGCTGAAACATGCTTTCTTATTGAAAGAGTTCTTGCAAAGTTCTAGGTGAAAAAATTCACAGCATTTGGAACATTTACCAGTACTAAGAAGGTGTCTGCACTTTTTAGGATGATCGTATTTATATATTTCATTTTTTATTCCCGATATCTTCTTCGTGAGATATCCGATGATGTTTAAGAGTTTTACAGATACAACATTCATAATATCAACCGGTTTTCAGTCGTTGTTTTGTTTGTTTCTCTTTGCCCGACCCTGGCGCCGAGACCGGCCTCGGCTCTGTTGCCAAGTCTGATTCTACCTGGGGTGTCATGGACAATTCTACCTGGGGTGTCATGGACAATTCTACCTGGGGTGTCATGGACAATTCTACCTGGGGTGTCATGGACAATTCTACCTGGGGTGTCATGGACAATTTGTTTGAAAACATTTTAAATTTCTGTGCATGCATTTAGAAGTGATACTAAGCTCGTGGGAGTTTTATCCAGAATTGCTATCATCTTCAAGAAAGTAATATTATCTTACTGCTAACTTACTTTTTACTTAAGTTAAGACTATTTTAACTTAAATCAAAGATGAAAAATAATTTTTACTGTTTCTTACTTATAATTTCATTTAATAGTACAAAAAGATTTCTCCTGCATCTTTTAAATTGCAAAGTATTTCATTATATCCTCAAACTTAACCTGTTGCTCGCTTCACTCCCAAGTGACACTTCGCAAGTACTCTCATACTGAACACGTTCTAAACCAAGCCGAGGTCCTCCCTGGAACATGTGGCACTTCCCAGATTCCAATTTTGTTGTATTCCCAAAAAATAAAATGTATTATTAACAGTTTCTATAATACAATTACATTAATATTTGTTTCATTTATTGCAATGCCATCTTTTTATGGGCCCTGGTTCAGCTGCTACATTGCATCATGGTCCACTAAATGCGGCACTGGAAAATAACTCTGCTGGGCCACTCCTTTCTTGCGGTCCTACGCCCGTGCTTAGTTTTCTTAACGGTTAATTCTGGGCTAAGACATGTGTATTTAATGCTTGGACACGTGTGTTTTACTTGTTGAACATGTATATTTATTGCATGGATGAGGATAGTTACTGCTTGGGCATGTGTGTTCACTTCTTATACGTGTGTATTTAATACTTGGACGTGTGTGTTTGTTATTTTTACGTGTGTATTTACTTCTTGGACGTGTGCATTAAGTGCTTGGACGTGTGTACTTGCTACAACTTGGGCGTGCTTATTTACTTCCGTTTCTTATCATTGTGTACTCACCTAATTGTGCTTGCGGGGGTTGAGCTCTGGCTCTTTGGTCCCGCCTCTCAACCGTCAATCAACAGGTGTACAGGTTCCTGAGCCTATTGGGCTCTATCATATCTACACTTGAAACTGTGTATGGAGTCAGCCTCCACCACATCACTGCCTAATGCATACCATTTGTCAACCACTCTGACACTAAAAAAGTTCTTTCTAATATCTCTGTGGCTCATTTGGGCACTCAGTTTCCACCTGTGTCTCCTAGTGCGTGTGCCCCTTGTGTTAAATAGCCTGTCTTTATCTACCAATAAATGTCTTTATGTCTTTATCAGTATGTGTGGCTTCTTTTGCCTGATTGCTTCTCCCGTGTCCCGGGGCTGTGTGCCTTGTCTTCCAGCTTCAAGGAAATAGGCAGGTCTGTTCTTGTGAGTTTTATGGTATCGGTCATTGAAAGGTAAGGTCGTCTTGGTGGTTGGTATCACGTTCCAATCAAGACTGTACCTTTCGTCGTTTGTGGTTCAATTGTTAGGAAGTGTTACTGAAAATTATCTATTTTATGTGGTAAACTTCTCTTGACAGCAATTGCTGCTCCGTCGTTGGCCTGGGCAGTTCTGTTGGCGTGGTGCGTTTTGTAAATTAATATCTTTATCTCTTTCTCTCATTTTTTCCAAGACTGTTATGGAGTATTATGTCAGTATTCACCTAGTTGTGTTCGCGGGGGTTGAGCTTTGCTCTTTCGGCCTGCCTCTCAACTGTCAATCAACTGTTTACTAACTACTTTTTTTTCCACACCACACACACACAGTAATTACCTAAGTGTAGTTACAGGATGAGAGCTACGCTCGTGGTGTCCCGACAGTGTCTATGTCTCTGTGTAAGTTGCCGAGTTCCATTGCTTTGTGCGGAGTCCAGCTTAGTTCATTGTGGTACAGAACCTACTTATGTTTAATTACTGGATAACTCTGTTGAAACTGGTAAATCTGTTCTACCTGGTGGATTTCTTTTTGGAGGGCGAGGGCTCGAGTAGTAACCATTACACATTTTGCTAAACTTGCTGGTGTTTATCTGGTGGATGGTTTGGGAATTATCCTGAAATGTTGTGACATTATGTAGCTGTCGACCTCAAACGTAATGATTTCAGAGCTCGTGACCTGCTGTATTCAGCTCACGGGGTATAGTAACATCAAATTTGATTTAAAAAAAATCAAAAAATGATTTGTTGAGCAATAATAAATAAAATTATCCATACACGTTCGTATGTTTTCTCCTTAGATTGTTATGCCAACATCGTCCTCCTGGTGACATTGTGCTATAAATGAGGAGTCCCTGGTGGGTGTTAATCTGGAAGATCTTACCTTAAGAGAGGCCAGAAGTTGGGCTTGTTCATTTACTGTATCCAGTCCCTCCCTCGAGGGACGGAGCTATAATCTGTGAGCTCTCATACTTCAGTCCTGGCTGCTTATTCTTGTTTTCTTAATTCGCTTCTTTTCCCTCCACAAAGAAAGATGCACTTATTAGTGCATCAAGTGCAAAGATGCACTTATTAGTATGATTAACTTGATTCATGCAGCTCAAAAATGAGTTCCCTTTGGGTTATTTGTGGACCTGCGTAAGGCTTTTGACACTGTCAACCACCAAAACCTTCTTCTTAAATTACATCATTATGGAGTCAGAGGTCACTCACTGCAATATCTCAAATCTTACCTTACTGACAGGCTCCAGTATGTTTCTGTAAATAATTCAATTTCTGCCACCCTACCCATCAACATCGGTGTTCCTCAGGGCAACATACTTGGCCCTCTCCTCTTTCTCATCTACATTAATGACCTTCCAAATGCCTCCCAACACCTCAAACCAATTCTATTTGCTGAGGACACAACCTTCATTTACTCCAGTCCTGACCCCCTTGCTCTAAATGCCACAGTGTATACTGAGCTAAATAAAGTCCATCTTTGGCTAACTGCCAACAAACTCACCCTTAACAATGACAAAACTTTCTATATTCTGTTTGGTATTAAATCCTCTAATAAAATAAATCTCAGGATAAACAATATCCAAATTTGTAACAAAATAGATGGCAAATTCCTTGGCGTTCTCATTGACCACAAGCTGAATTTCCAGGGACACATTCTCAATATATCTAAAAAAGTTTCAAAAACTGTTGGCATTCTCTCTAAGATCAGATATTATGTACCCCGACCTGCCCTGGTGACTCTCTATTACTCCCTCATCTATCCATATCTCAACTATGGTATTTGTGCTTGGGGTTCTACTACCCAAAATCATTTAGGTCCTCTAATCACTCAACAAAAAGCTGCTATTAGGACAATATCCAACTCTGGCCCCAGACATCACTCGGTACCCCTACTCAAATCTCTGAATATGTTAGATATTAAGTCACTGCACATTCTCTCATGTGTATTATACATATATAAAACGCTGAACTGTAATGCCAATCCTGACCTCAAAAGCTTCATTGAAGGCTGTAACAGAACCCATGAGCACCACACCAGAAACAAATACCGTTTTGATATTCCAAGAGTACGACTTAATCAAACTAGAAATGCTCTACAAATTAAGGTACCCAGAATGTGGAATGACCTTCCCAACCATGTTAAAGACTACCTCTCTCAACCAGTTTAAGATAAAAACTAAGCACTACCTATAAATTTCCTGCAACCTACCTTCCCCCTATATTGTCAACCCAGGTCTGTTTTTTTTAAACAACGCTGTTTGTCGACCTAATTGTATTGTGCTATTTTTTCTGCCATGTTCCCCCTCTTTTATTTTTATTTTAATTTTATTTGTTCTCAACACCTTTTTTACTTTAATCTCAATTAGTATTAATTTTAATCTTTAATGCTTTTCCTGTCCAAACGCTTTGCGTAATAGTGGCTTTAGGCATTGTATGTACTAGCTCTATCTATAACTCTATCAATTTTTGTAAAACCTCTTGTATGTATGTACTTTACCTGAATAACATTTATTTATTTATTTATTATAGTGCGGCCCGGAGAGATTAAGTTTGGGCACACTTATGTATGCCATCTACGAGAGAACATGCTCTTATTCGTTTTGTCGGGACAGGAAGTTTATATAATATATATATATATGATATATATCTTATATATATATTTATATATATATAAATATATATAATATATATATATATAATATATATGTATTATTATTATATATATAAATATACAATAGATTTGAATCGAGATCTACACCAACGTCGTATTACTGCTCTTTCTCAGAATGCAACCCCGCAACAATTGCCTAACTCCAGGGTACCTAATTATTGCTAGGTAAACAGAGGCATTAGGCGAAAGGAAAAGTGTCCAACCATTTTTTTTCTCCGTACTGGAATCAAACCCGGGATCCCTGATTGTGAATCCAGAATGAAGACAACTGTACTACGACTACCATCGAGTCGATTGATTTGTAACTTGATCAACTTGGTGACAGTTGTTAAATATTAATGACTGTATACTAGGGCGGCACTTGCTAATGGCTATGGGGGACCGCGGCTACAGGGGCAGGCGCGCCGAGGAGTCCCTGTCATCACTGTGAGCGGGGCGTCCGTCCTGGCTATGTGGACCCTGCTGTACAATATACAGGAGTCGGAAGGGTAGAGCAAGTCTTACCATATCCTAGCATGAGTAATATGTATTTTTCTAAGTGTTGTTGACCAGACCACACACTAGAGGGTGAAGGGACGACGACGTTTCGGTCCGTCCTGGACCATTCTCAAGTCGATTGTGAATGGTCCACACTCGACTTGAGAATGGTCCAGGACGGACCGAAACGTCGTCGTCCCTTCACCCTCTAGTGTGTGGTCTGGTCAACATACTTTAGCCACTTTATTGTCACTCATCGCCTGCATATTTTTCTAAGTGATTATAACCGTTTGTATCGCCTCGCTGTATAGTGGTACTGGCTTAGTACCTTCTCCTGATATTTTCCTTTTCAGCCCTCGCCTTCGCCTGCAGTGAACCTTTACCTGCCTGTTGAATTGTCTGAATGTTTATTGCAAATTATCTGTATACCTAGTCATATAAGTATGTGTGTGTACGTCTAGTAATGTACTGCATGTGTAAAGAAAGAAATGGCTATGTTTATCACTCAGAATGTTTTGTAATATGTTGATTCTAATGTGTCTATATATATATAGACACATTACATATTATTATTATTGAACACGTTGTACTGAACAAAGTGAGAATAGCTTGAACTACCGCTACCCTTTGTGTGATTTATACCTCATTAAACTTATTTATACATTAATTTTTCTACCTGACTAAGTTATGGTTTTGCTTGACGAGCCTCTAGTATCGACCACAAAGTCTGTAATGTTACTCACGCAGGGTATAACACGTGCTTTGTTGAAAGTTAAGAATAAAGAGAGTGGAGGTGCAGTGTTAAAGTTAAAACAAAGAAAGGAGTAAAAGTCGCCGGTTGTGGCTGCGTTGTTGGAGTGGATGCAGGTGGGCGGATGAACGAGGATAAGGTGAGGTGTGGGACGCAAACACCTGACAAGTGACAAGCCTTGTCACTTGTAGTGACAAGGCTTGTCACTTTACACCACACGTTTATTAAATTGAAATAAGCTTTTGGGGAATTCGAGATGGAAATGTCTTGGGAATTTCAGTACTTGGTAATACAAGTGGAGTTTTCCATAAAGATTATCTAAGGAGATTTTGAAAGGTGATATTACTAGCGGGGAATTCTAAGAAGTTAATAATATATTAAGTACATGTTTGAATAAAGATGCTATTGTAAATTAAGTTTACATCAGAATAAGTATGCATAGTCGGTTAGGCTATCCCTGAGTTTTAGGGCCTGCAGTGGGAAGCAGCATCATTTAGGTGCTTGCTTGTCTAAAGGTCTGTACACCTGATCGTTCATATAAAAAATAATATAATATATTCATTGTGTCGGGGACAGGAAGCCAGTGTTCATACACGTTAGGCTTTTATTGAGGTTCACAGGTCGAATTACTGACCCCGCCCAGTATGTAACACTAAAACAAGCTAACTCCTGAGTACCTACTTACTGCTGGGTGAGCAGAGGCATTAGGTGAAAGGAAATCTGCCCAATCTTTCTGTCCCGCCCGGAATTCTCGATAGTGTGTTGATAACAAACCTGACTGTACTACGGAGACCCTCTCATCTTACACACCCAAATACCCATTCTGTGGGTGGGAAGTGAAAAACGGTTACAAAGGCACATACTGGGATAAGGAACTGAACCCCAAAATTCATTTGGCGAACCAAGTTGGTACCTACATGGTTTAACGTATGTATCAACCATCCTTCATACCATAATGGGTTCAAGAACTGGACTGCAGCAATCTCTTAAGCTTAAAAATTATAACTTTTTAGCTAGTTACATATAATTTGGATTGGCTACCTAGGTTTAATTATCTCAGCAGAGAAAACACAGATACTAAATCGGCGCCCACCCAGGCAGGGAGGAGCTGTTCGCAAGATGCAACTGTCTGATGGCTCCCAGCTTGACTATGTAAACAGATTCAAATACCTTGGCCTTGAGGTGCCACTGTATGGTCCTATTGTATTCAGAATCTGTCGTCAGTATAAAGAGAGGCTCCGAGCTCTCAAGGCTGTTGCAGGTTATCACTCAGGCTATGGTGCCAATGTCAGAATTGTCAAAATGATGTACTTACATACATCAGATCTTTAGTGGATTATGCTGCCCTCTGCTTGTTTTGATGCCTGAAAGAAAGCTTGGAGGGCTTGAAAAATTGCAGAACGAAGCCTTGAGGATAATCCTTGGGTGCCCTCGTACCACAAAGATACTTGATATGAGAAAGGAACTTAATATTCCGAGCGTTGTTGATCGTGTTACTGAAATTAACTGTCAAATTGGTATAAAAATGCTTAGGCTAACTCATCCTAATCCTTGCACAGAAGCCCTTCAGAATTACTTTATTGAAGATCAGCATTGTTCCAAATGGATAATAAAAACTGGAACTCAACTCAGAATGTATCAGATTCATGATTTGTACCAAGAGAAACAACAACGGCACTTTCCTGCACCGTGGGAGGTTACACCCTTCCAGTTTTAATCCCTCTCTTTCCACCCAAGAAGCAAATTAGAGATCAGCCCAAGCTTCGTCTTGAGGCAAAGCTCAACGCCTTAAGCCATATTTGATGCTGTGTCCACAGAGCATTCTCTCTCTCAAATCATATCACTGATGGTTCCCTACACCGCACCACGGGTGCAGCTGGAAGTGCAGTTGTGCTGACAATGGGCGATGGCTTGTACTTTGAGTGGGGAGTCCGTATAACAACTGGGCCTCTACCCTTCAGACTGAACTATTTGCCTTGCTCCTTGCACTGAAATGTGTACAAGTCTCCAAACTTGATACATTAATTGTAAGTGACTTTATCACGACTCAACTCTTTAAGACATAACTGTAACATGCTCGTGTCCGAAGCTAGACACAAATACAACAAAATTATTAAGGACGGTAAACAGAGTCCACTTCATGTGGTCTCCATCTCATGTTGGCCTCCAAATGCATGATAGAGCTGATAAGTTAGCCAAAGAATCTGCCTTTAAAGGAGCCGTTGAGTTTAACCTTGGATTGTCAATGAGCAATCTGAGAGCAGCATACACCGAGAACTTCAACAAGATCTTGTAGATCTGAGACAAAGTGAAATTGACACCAGTAATTCCATCTATCATCATACTATCATGCAAGAGGAGCCACATCTATGGATCATCCAATATAATCAGCAGACTCTAGATGTTACTACTGCTCGGCTTAGACTCGGTTACAAGTATCTCTGGGAATTCTCATTATCTGCTGATGTAGACCTAACCAAATGTAAACTGTGTCAACAAAACTATTCCCACACCTCCGTCGCTATGTGATGAGTGCGAAAACATACGTGAATTTAGAGACAATTCTATACCAATGTTCCAGCGATGTGTAAATATTTCATTCAAAATGATCTGCTACCAGAAATTTTAGCCAAATATCCCCAGTTTGCTAACTGTAGTAGTAACTAAGTGATTGTAACCTATCCACCGCTGCCCGCTGGATCGGGGGCGGTGTGTAGGACAAACATATAAATTGTGACACTAGCTCTCACCATATCCAGTTGCTTAATTTAGAACCTGTATTTGGGTCGATCTCGAACCCATGTTGATGTGACGACTTATATGAATTTTGTAACTAGCTCATCAAGATTGTAACTTGCTTAGCTAAATGAATTTTT
>WNGS01004511.1:4389609-4417901 GCA_020271785.1 Procambarus virginalis
TTCAGCATTTTATATATGTATAATACACATGAGAGAATGTGCAGTGGTTTAATATCTAACATATTCAGAGATTGAGTAGGGGAACCGAGTGATGCCTGGGGCCAGAGTTGGATATTGCTCTAATAGCTTTGTGTTGAGTAATTAGAGGACGTAAATGATTTTGGGTTGTAGAACCACAAGCACAAATACCATAGTTGAGGTAAGAATAGATGAGGGAGTAATAGAAAGTAAGCAGGGCAGGGCGGGGTACATAATAATATCTGATCTTAGAAAGAATGCCAACAGTTTTGTTGAAACTTTTTTTTTTATATATTAGAATGTGTCCCTAGGAAATTCAGCTTGTGATCAATGAGAACGCCACGGATTTTCCATCTAGTTTGTTACAAATTTAGGTATTGCTTTTTTGAGATTTATTTGATTAGAGGATTTATTGCTAAACAGCATATAGAAGTTTTGTCAATGTTAAGGGTGAGTTTGTTGGCAGTTAGCCAAAGATGGACTTTATTTAGCTCAGTATTTACTGTGGCATTTAGAGCAAGGGGTCACGTCTGGAGTAAATGAAGGTTGTGTCGTCAGCAAATAGAATTGGTTTGAGGTGTTGGGAGGCATTTGGAAGGTCATAATGAAGATGAGAAAGAGGAGAGGGCCAAGTATGCTGCCCTGAGAACACCAATGTTGATGGGTAGGGTTGGAGAAATTGAATTATTCACAGAAACATACTGGAGCCTGTCAGGAAGGTAAGATTTGAGGTATTGCAGTGAGTGTCCTCTGACTTCATAATTATGTAATTTAAGAAGAAGGTTTGGGTGATTGACAGTGTCAAAAGCCTTACACAAATAACCCAACAGGGAACTCATTGTTATCAAGAGCTGCATGAAGTAAGTTAATCATTCTAGTAAGTGCATCGTTAGTGCTTTTTTTGGGTCTGAAGCCATATTGGCAAGAGCTGAGTATATTGTGTTTGGCCAGATAAGAGTAAAGCTGCTTGTAGATTAGTTTTTCAAAAATTTGTGATAAGTTAGGCAGGATTGATATAGTTTTGTAGTTGTTAACATCTGTGAGAGCACCACATTTGTGGCTAGGGGTTACTCTCGCTTTTTTTTAGAATATCTGAAAGGTGTGGAGTTCAAGTGACTTGTTGAAGAGCCATGCAATTGCAGGGGCTAAATGGGGCTAATTGCAGGGGCTAAATGCAGGGGTTATATAGATGTCACGTCTGTGACATGATAAAACATGCTTTTTTTGAAAAACTGTATTTTCATGTGAGGGAACATCTTCGAAACCTCTTTACCGATTGCTTTGAAAATTTGACACTACGTTGCATGCACATAGGCGCATGTTTTTATATACCTACTACATGCCTCACCTGTGACAGGAAAAAACATAATTTTTTTTTTAAACAGCACCATCTGTTGGATGTAAGAGCAATAGATACTGTAATCTTCGAAAGTTTTCACCGATTACATTGGAAATTTTGACACAATGTTCCATTCGAATACACGTATATTTTTATTTACCTACTATATAGATGCCACACCTGTGACAGATAAAAACATGCTTTTTGTTTAAACAAAGCCAACTGTTGCATGTAATAGCATCATACTATTTTTTTTTAATTTTTTGTGTGACATTGCATTGGAATTATGCTGTGTTGTTCACCATACCATTCATTTCGTAAGTATAAGTTTAGATGCAACACCTGAGACAGGTAAAAACATTCTTTTTTAAGAAACAGCGCCATCTGTTGTATGTCAGAGCAACACAAGCTATACTAATATGTTACAATTCTATTTCAATGTTTCCGATTTCATTGATAAATTGATTTTCATAGATTTCGATTTATTTTCATTTTGATTTAATTATTTTGTGTGACATTGCATTGGAATTGAGCTGTGTTGTTTACCATACCGTTCATTTCGAAAGTATAGTTTATTTTAATTTTTTCATTGTTTTATTTCGTTTTTAACTATTTTTCTTATATATCAGTGATGGGAACTTCAGATCATTTGATTTTCCCAATTTTATGATGGGAACATCAGATCATTTGGGAATGCATCATTCGAGGGAGTATGGAATGGTGGGTAGGAAGATGAGATGGGATTGGGGGATGGTGGGGAGGACGAGGGCATAGGGGAGGAGTTAATGGTGGGGAAGGATGAGGGGAAGGAGGAGTTGGAGATGGTGGGGATGAGGGGAATGGAGAATGGTGGGGAGGACAAGGGGAGTGGGGGATGGTGGGGAGGACGAGGGGAAGGGGGAGGAGGGAATGATAGGGTGGACGAGGGGATGGTGTAGTGGGAGATGGTGGAGAGGACGAGGGGATGCTAGAGTGGCAGATGGTGGGGAGGACAAAGGGATGGGGGAGGGGGGGAATGGTGGGGAGGACCAGGGGATGGGGGAATTGTTGGGAGGACGAGGGGACGGAGGAGGGGGCAATGGAGGGGAGGACTGGGGGATAGAAGAACGTTGCTGTGGATCAGCAACGCACATGCGTTGCTGATCCACAGCAACGCGAGGCCGGGTACAGCTAGTAACTACATATAAGTTAATGGAAAATATTACACTGGTAAAGTTGCATGTCTTAACTACTAATATTGGGTGAGTGGGAAGCACAAGATACAGTGCGAGTTTGAAGCACAAGGTAAGAAACTATGAGGATGAAATTAGGTACTTTTTGGGTTTACTTTTGAATAAGGCGTAGGTTGGACAATTGTTAGATTCATTAGGGAGTGAGTTAACTGTGGAGAATTTCAAAAAGATATTTACTTCTGGTGTGGTGTTCATGGGTTCTATTACATCTATAAAGGAAGAGTTTCAAATCATGATTAGCATTTAGGAAGAAGGTTTTGTAAATGTAAATGAGAATATGTAGAGTGAGTCTATGTTTAGCATGTTTAGGGATTTAAACAAAGGGGATGTGTGTGTTGTTTGAAGGCAGAGTTTGTTATAGTTCTGATAGCTGATTTTTGCTGAGTGATGATTGACTACAGGTGATTTGCAGTTGTTGAGTCCCATGCACAGATACCGTATGTACGATAGGGACAGATTAGCGAGTAGTACAGTGAAAGGAGAGCAGAATGGGGAATATAATATCTGATTTTAGTCAGATATTATGTCAGTTTTTGAGACCTTTTTGGCTATGTGTTGTACGTGGGTGCTGAAGTTTAGTCTATTGTCTATGTATAAGCCAAGGAACTTTCCATCACTTGTATTGCTAATATTAACAGTGTCTATCTGAAGTTGAATTTGTTTCGATGATTTACTTAAAAAAAAGTTGTAAGTCTTTTCTATGTTTAATATGAGTTTGTTGGTTGATATCCATGAGTGGACCTTTTTTTAATTCGTTATTTACAATATTATTTAGTGTGTGGGGGGTTTGGTGTCTGAATAGACGAAGGTAGTATTATCAGCAAATAGTATAGTTTTAAGAATGTTAGAGACATTTGGAAAACATTGATCTATACAGAAATAGGAGAGGTTCAAAGATGCTGCCCTGTGGCATTCCTACGGTTAACGGAGTGAGGTAGGTTATGTCATTTATGGCTACATATAGATGTCTGTTAATAACATATGATCGAATATAGTTCAGAGAAACGTCTCAGACTCCATAGTGGTGAAATTTATGCAAGAGATAATTATGGTTTACTGAATCAAAGGCCTTTCTCAGGTCAATGAAAAAGCCAATTGGGAACTCATTTTTGTCAAGGGCTGTGTAGATTATATCAAGCAGACTGTCGGAAAACCAGACACCATTTACTAATATTCAATACAATTGGCAAATAATATTGCTGCTGGTTGTATAAATAAATTATGGAAGACGAATCAGTGGAATTTTCCTCCCATAGAAAACGAGTTTTCCTTCCGTGAAAAAAACAGATATCATTGCCACGTCGACATTAATTTCACCAGCTAATTCTGTTGGGACTTATTCTTAATACAGCAGTGTTTGGACTGTTAACATCATAAAAACATCTCAATTGAATTAAATTAATTATTAGTACCAAAATAGAGTAAATGTGACCTTTCTACCACTTCTTGACATCTGGATAAGAGAGCTAGGGCGTCAGTAATTGTTAGTTAGACAAGAGTCGCTGGGGCAATTTTAGCTCCAATAAATCTTCCTTGGACACCATTGTTACGGGACTAATCGTGTTTCTGTTATCAACACGCATCGTCTAAAATAAGGGCAGTGTCTTTACCGATTCCTATATTATCTAGCCTATTAAATGCCTTTAATATTTAGATTTAGGATATTTTCCAGTTAGGCCACGAGACATCGACCAATCCATTGTGAGCAATATTCTCATCTTTTTATCAATATACCAATGTTTCCTCTGATAAAGCTGTCATATATAATATATATATATATATATATATATATATATATATATATATATATATATATATATATATATATATAAGTATATTTTGGTAGCAGTCTTTCCTGTAGACATATATTATTAAATATGACCGAAAAAGTAAGATTAATAATTCTAACACGAATTTTCTCTATATTTCTTATGCTTCTTTTCACTGTCGGTGGTAATTGAAAAATCAGTTCTGCAAAATTCATTTTTATTTTTAGTCTGACGCGACGCTAGAACGCGTTTCGTAATAACTTATTACATTTTCAAAGACTTTAGGTTACACACACACACAACTAACACTAAACAGAGTTTAAACAGCTTTCATTTTATACCTGCATTTCGGTGAGGTGATATGTTACAATAGTTTTGGATGAGGTGAAAACAAACTTTCAACACAAGCCAGAACACGAAATAACGGGGTATAAGCTAAAGGAAGAATGGAAATAACTGCAGAGGGCCTATTGGCCCATATTTCTTGATGCTTCTATATTGGAGCGGAGTCTTGAAGTGGGTAGAATATAATTGTGCATTAATTGGCTGTTGATTGCTAGTGTTGACTTCTTAATGTGTAGTGCCTCGCAGATATCATGCCGCCTGCTATCACTGTATCTATCGATGATTTCCGTGTTTTTTGTTAAGACTTCTCTGGTGATGGTCTGGTTGTGGGAAGAGATTATATGTTCCTTGATAGAGCCCTGTTGCTTATGCATCGTTAATCGCCTGGAAAGAGATGTTGTTGTCCTGCCTATATACTGAGTTCTTTGAGACTTACAGTCCCCAAGTGGGCATTTGAAGGCATAGACGACATTGGTCTCTTTCAAAGCGTTCTGCTTTGTGTCTGGAGAGTTTCTCATGAGTAGGTTGGCCGTTTTCTGCCGCGTCAGACTAGAAATAAAATGAATTTGGAGAACTGATTTTTCAATTACCACCGACAGTAAAAAGAAACATAAGAAATATAGAGAAAATTCGTGTTAAAATTATTAATCTTACTTTTTCGGTCATATTTAATTATATATATATATATATATATATATATATATATATATATATATTATATATATATATATATATATATATATAGTGATGGAAAAATGAAGTGTATGTGTTCGGCAGTCCTCTTATGGCTGGTGTCAATGCCAATCACATTTACAAAAAAAATAAGTTGACTGCTTGGCTGTTGTCTTCTGTGGTAAAGTAAGGGAAAACACGCAAAACAAATAGTATGAACAATGAAACTTTAATTACTTGAAAATAACAATGAACAAGATAATCCCTTGGCTATGTACAGTGCAAACAAACAAGATTATAAAGTCAAAAAATAACATAAAATAGAACAGTGGTGACGTTACTCTAAATGAATAAAGACAAAAATGAATTAACAGGTGCTGAGAATAAAGTGCTGGCTGAGAACATCCACTAATAAACAGAGCATATCAGATGGTTGTTTTCAGCTTGAGAGCACAAGATATTCTAACCCAATGGCTGGTGCAGGCCAGTCATCGGCTAGGTAGATGGCGCTGAAATGCAGAGTGCAGTGGTGCAGAGGTCGATTCACCAATCAGAAGCATGGCTGGCTGGAAGTGGTGTTTGGTGATCGCGACGAGGAGGGGGGGGGGGGTGGAGAGCGAGTGTCTGATACGTATGTGCCTGGCAGAAACGTATTCTAAATAAGTACTACACTTGCTTGTAGTATCTAGATGTTGTAGATGTACTGAAGTAACATGATGATAGGAAAGAGCAGGCCAAATCTCTCTTGAAGGAGATTATCGTAACAGCTCTCCCCCGAAGCCTGCTCTTACGGGTTAAGTTACTTCAGTGGCTGGTGTAGAGGTAGGAGTAGCTGTCTCTACCTCGTAGACTCTGGAGAGGGCGTCGGCTATGATGTTGTCCGTACCCTTGATGTAGAAGATCTCCAGATTAAAATTCTGCAAGTACAGAGCCCAGCGTAGAAGACGTTGATTGCTGAATTGGGCCTGTTGTAGGAACCGCAGGGGATTGTGGTCCGAGTAGATGGTAATAGACCGATTCCCCTGTAGGTAAGGTTCGAAATGTTGCAGATTCAGGACGATGGAGAGGAGTTCCTTTTCTATAGTGCTGTAGTTCTTTTGATGGGGCTTCAACTTGTAGCTGTAGTAGCTGACAGGAAGAACCTCCTCGCCTCGTTGTTGCATTAGGACGCCCCCGATGCCGGTACCACTGGCGTCGACATTGATGATGAAGGGCTTCGTGATATCTGGAGAGGCGAGAATGGGATCAGAACATAGCAGAGATTTAAGTTGTTCAAAGGCAACGGTCTGTTGAATGGTCCAATGATACCGTTGCTTGGGGCTGGTCAGATTAATCAATGGTGTCGCTACCGTACTAAAATTCTTCACAAACCTACGATAGTAAGATGCAAGTCCAAGGAAGCGCAGGAGCTGCTTCCTGGTCGTAGGTTGTGGGTAATGCTGAATGGCTTCAATGTGAATTGTAAAGGAGCTATGCTGCCACTCCCTATCACATGACCCAGATAACGCACTTTACCTTTGGCAAGGGTGGACTTGCCCAAGTTGATGGTCAGGCCAGCTGTCAGGAGCTTGGAGAACATCGTTGCAGCTGGAGCAGATGTTCGCTCCAGGTGTTGGTTGCCACAACGATGTCGTCCAAGTAGGCGTAGGTGTGATCTAGGCCGTAGATGACGCGGTTGACAGCTCTGGAAGGTGGCCGGGGCGTTACACAGTCCAAAAGGAAGGCGTTCATATCTGTATAGGCCAAAAGGAGTGGTGAAGGCAGATATTTCCTTAGCTCTCTCTGTCAGGCTGATTTGGTAATAGCCTTTTACAAATCAATTTGGGATAAATATTTGGCATTACCTATTGCGTCAAGGATATCATCTATACGTGGTAAAGGATAAGCATCCTTGACGGTCACAAGATTCAGTTCCTATAATCGGTACAAGGCGTACTTTACCGTGCGGTTTCGGCACCAAGATGCAGGGTGAGGCCCAAGGGGACTCACAAGGGGTGGCCAGCCCATGATCCAGAAGGTTTGTACTTCAGCACGCATAACTTCCTTTTTGTACGGGCTGATACGGTAGAAGGGTTGACGAATCGGCCGGGTAGCAGGAAGCAGCTGGATGTCGTGCTGAACCACATTACACTCCTGGGGATCATCGCTGAACAACTTCTGATGTTCATGAAGAACTTTGATGAGAGGAGCACTATTACGTCCTGTAAATAGGTAGGAAGATCATTAAGGATTTCCGAGTTGGAAGGCACTGACTCAGAGTCAGTGCTTTCCGGAGGAGAAGCAGGGAAGGTCTCACTGTGGAGGTATGGATCTTTGAAAGTGGAGAGTGATATAGCACAGTGGGGGAATACCTTTATACTCCTTTAGAAGATTGACGTGGCACAACTGGGTCCTCCGCCGCCTATCTGGAGTCTCAAGAACGTAGTTGTGGTTGTTTCTGCACTCCTTGATGCGGTAGGGTCCTGAAAACTTATTTTGCAATGGAGAACCTGGGATCAGAAAATATGCCAACACGAAGTCTCCTGGTTTAAATTTCTGATTTTGCTGCGTTGGTCAAAATGAGTCTTCATCCTATCTTGAGCTTTCAATAGATTGTCATTAGCAAATTTACGTACTCTCTCTAGAAGTGCTTTAAGTTTTGAAGAAACTGGGGCACATTCTGAGGGTCACTGAAGGTGGCATTACGTAGAGAGTCTTTAAAAGCTTTAAGAGGAGTACGGCACTTACGTCCGTAGAGCATCTCATAAGGAGATACTCCTAGAGACTCATTGGGGAGACTTCTGAAAATGCACATGATGATGTCAAGTTGTTTATCCCAGTCTTTCATGGTTTCATTGCAAAATTTCTTAGGAGTGCTTTAATCGTTTGGTGACTACGTTCAAGAGAACCCTGTGAAGCAGGATGATAGGGGCTGGACAATACCTGTGTGATGTTGAATTCTTCCAGTGTCTTCTTGAAGAGATCACTGGTGAAGTTGGTGCCAGAGTCACTTTGAATCTCCCGAGGAAATCCATATTGGGTAAAGATCTTCAATAGTTGTTTACCACCGTAGCAGCCGTAATGTTCTTCACAGGAACTGCTATGGGGAATCTGGTGGTTGGACACAGGATGGTTAGTATATAAGCGTTGCCAGAACTGGTCCGGGGTAAAGGACCACACAGTCTATGATGAGTCTGTGGAAAGGTTCCTTAGGGAACGGGATAGGAATTAAAGAGCCTTGGGAATCGGGATGTTAGGTTTCCTGCCATCTGACATATATGANACTGAAGTTATCAGCGCTCCACTATCTCTTTGGCTAGCACACTCCAACAGTGACGTCCTCAGTGCTCACTAGCCCTTGGCTAGCAAATTCCAACAGTGACGTCCTCAGCGCTTCATTAGCCTCTGGCTAGCACACTCCAAGCGCGCCGTTCTCAGTGCTTTTTCTAGTCCTTTGGCTAGCACATACAAACAGTGACGTCCTTAGCGTTCCACTAGCCCTCTGGCTAGCACATCCAAGAGTGACAGTGACGTCCTCAGTGCTTCACTAGTCTCTGGTTAGCACATTCCAACAGTGACAGTCCTCAGCATTCCATAGCCTAGGACTAGCACACTCCAACAGTGACGTCCTCAGCGCTTCACAAGCCGTCTGGCTAGCACACTCCAACAGTGACGTCCTCAGCGTTCTACTAGTCCTCTGGCTAGCACACCCTAACAGTGAAGTCCTTAGTGTTCCAGTGTTTTCAAATTTTGTATAACGTCTCTATTGTGTAATAAAAAAGAAATTCTTGATATTTAAAACTTGTGCGTAGCAAACTGAACTTGAAAAATTTCATCCTAAAATTCTGGTGTCTTAACAGAACGAGGAGAACACATGGGGAGGTAAATGTAACAGCCCATAAGTGCAATATTGTACTATGTATGGCAGTCAGGAAATGTACTTATTACACTTATATATTAAAACGTACTGTCAATTCGGAGATGGGTTGCAAGGTCGACCTGAGTACTGCTTCACCCGTCTCTCACCAGTCACGGTACCTCATCACCTCCCCGAACAGCAGACTAGAAGATGGGAAATAATATTATTTGAGGGTCAACTATTTAACTCGGAACCTGGATCATAGATGGCGCCAAGGTCCGTCTCACACGTCAATCACAGACCTGCCTGTGGTGAGGACGTCGAAATTATGGGAGTTAATCTCTATGGGAACTCAATGCTGTCCATCTTCATTGTATACAGGAGCATAAAGAACATGGTATGGATCTCTCTGCAATCTTTGAAATAGCAATCGCCAAACCTATTATCATCTTGGGTGACTTCAACGCTCATAGTGAATTATTACTTGATTCACAAAGAACCGACGCTAACGGAAGACATAATGAACATCTTTTGGATGAAGTGTCTGTCAGTCTGCTTAACTTGACAGAACCAACCAATATTGGTGGGGGAAAGCTGGAGCTCACGTTTGTCTCAAACAGTATTTATGAGTTGTGTCATTGGTCAGTTGACCACGTACTGACTAGTGACCATTTTGCTACAAAATGGTCACATTATTTTTAAATGGTCACAGTTATTAATATAGCACTACCTCCCAGACCTCCAGCTCCAGAGCCCGGATGGGATTTTTTCAGAGCAGATTGGACGAAGTTTCAGGAATCTCTCGAAACTTGGCACCAAAACTACATTCCTGACAACACCGAAGAAATGAAAAATGATTTAGTAAATGCAATACATTAAACAGCAAATCACACCATCCCCAAGAGGATAATTAGTGAGCCAGGTATGAATGGCTAAGAAATGGTGCAAAGAGTTAGATCTCACTTGCCAGTAGTCATTGATAATTAAGGAAAACAATTACCAAACAACACAAGGACCATTGGAATTACTGTGATAGGATCAAAGAACTTCAAAACAGACTAAATTGTGCACGAAAGAATTTCAGAAGAGATAAAACCGAAGCTAATCTAGGACTTCTTAGAGCTGTCCGAGATCATGTGCACGAAAAAACAGCAAAGATCAGAGAAGAACGTGGCTCGAGTAGTGTGCCAAGCTAAATCAGCATACGTCTTTAGGCTACATCTGGAGGCAGTTCAGCTAGAGCAAGAAGCAGAAAGATAAGCAAATTTATTTGTTTCAAGAGCCAGTTCCACTCAACTTCCACAACCAACTCTGACTCATCAACAAAGACTTAGGCAGCAAGATGGAAAAAAAGACGATGACTTAGCCTTACCTGACGAACTAGACCAACCTTTCAATCTGAAAGAACTCCAAAGATCTACAAAGAAAACCAGAAACACAGCTCCAGGTGAGGACAAAATTTCTTGCAATATGCCGGCCAAACCACGTGAAATGGTGAGGACGCCTTCTTGAATCTCGTCAACAGAGTATGAGTGACAAGAACTCGACCACTCTCTTGGTATAGTGCAATTATAGTTCTCATTCCCAATCCCAAAGACCCAGGAAATCCAAGACCCATGTCATTAACAAGCTGTTTAGCCAAAACTGCAGAAAGAATAGTTCTTAATCGAATTGACTGGAAAACAAATTCACTGCATCAAAATATGTTAGCCTACAGAAAAGGTGTTGGAACCACAGAATGCCTTACCTCCCTCCTGGATCAATCAATGACAAACCACGAATCATTATTTTTCTGGACCTAGAAAAAGCTTTCGAGCTAGCCAATGCTCTAGCTACACTGTGCTGCCTGGTGGATAAGGAAATCAAAGGATACGCTCTTGCCTTTGCCAAAGGAAGCCTGCTTAACCTAGAAGCTGAAGTCAAATTCCAAGGAAAAACATCCTCTTCAATGAAGCTGGAAAATGGGACTCCGCAGGGAGGAATACTAAGCTCCTTCCTCTTCAACTGTCTCATGGAACAATTCATGAAGCTCTAGTTTCCAAAAGCCAAACTGCTTAACTATGCAGACGACTTTGTGGTCATCATCATTGGTAAAGGCGCAAGGAACCATGCTAAAAAAAGCCTAGACATCATCAGCAGGAAAGCGCAACGCATAGCAGTGAAAATAAACTGCAATAAAACCAAAGCAATGGCCGTTAAAATACTAACTCATGACATCAGACTCGCAATACATGTACACGAAATTAAGTGGGTTACCTCCTTTCAATACCTTGAAGTCATAATAGAGAGCTAGTTGAAATTCACTCAAGAAATTGAATATCTTCGGCAACGTTGTAAAGCCAGAAACTCAGCTTTGCACTCCCTAACAATTCTTAGAGATGGTGCATCTCTACCAGTACTCAAAATATACTACGTTCAAGCAATTAGGTCACTCATTGACTATGCTGCTCCTGCTTTTACATCCCTCAGTGATAATCAATGGGAGAAACTGGTCTAAAAAGTGTCTCAAAAAGATGGCCTTAGAACAATGCTGGTAGCACTTACATGGATGCGTCTAGAGAATCTAAGAATGGAAACCGACTTACCAGCCTTAAACAGGATCAAAGAAAGAATAGCCACCATAACAGCAAAACTTGTTGGAACCACCGCCAGATTGTCAATCAAAGATAGCATACACAGATCGCTTCACAGAAACCTTCAATACAGAACAAGTACATGGACGGATAATCTGGTCAAGATTCTTGAGAAAGTGAACTTGAAACGGACCATTAAAAACAAAGGAGAAGGTAGACCATATCAACACTTTCGGCAGCCTCCTCCATGGGAAGAATCGAGTCTAAAGATAATCATTGAAGGATTACCAGTTAAAAAATTAGCATGTGACTCGCAGAGGCTCAAAGCAGTCATAGAAAATCAGATGGAAACCATCTCTAGACCAACAACCACTCACATCTTCACAGATGGATCAGTTGATCAAGAAAGAGGTTCTGCTGGGGAAGCAGTTTACACTAACAACCATGAAGCTTACTGGATAATGAATAATGGGAGCAAATCAAGAAGAAAATACTCGACTTTTGATAATAGAACTATCAAAAGTCACCACAGAGCCAAAGTAGCATAAAGAAGATCCACTGCGATATGGTACGAACAAGCCACTAGGTACTACTCTTTCAAGCTTGGCAAAAATGATATCCAGAGACATGGCAGTAACGCCTGAGACATTGCAGGGCGCCTGACAGCTGGGTGGACAGCGCTTCGGATTCGTTGTCCTGAGGTTCTGGGTTCGATCCCCGGTGGAGGCCGAGGCAAATGGGCAAAATGTTTCTTTCACCCTGACGCCCCTGTTACCTAGCAGTAAATAGGTACCCGGGAGTTAGACAGCTGCTACGGGCTGCTTCCGGGGGGTGTAGCAAAAAGGAGGCCTGGTCGAGGGAACGCTAAGCCCCGAAATCATCTCAAGAGGGAGATGATATTACTTGCTGGGAGGTAATAAACCCAATTGATAAAGAGTGTCATATCTGTGGAACAGAAGCAGAGGCGCCACTATTGCACTACTTACTGGAATGTGATACAATTGAAGCCCTGCACATCAAACTCAAAATTAATCCAATGGCAGCAGCTGCATTAGATGCAAATTCCACAGTGACTGCAATAATTAGAAAAGCAGTTGAAGAATGGGACTTACTAGAACACTTTGCATCTATATCCATCACAATTATTGTTATTAAAACAAAACTAAATCCAGTACGCTAAAACCAAAGCGAAAAAGAAACACGGGGGAGGAGGAGGAAACCCACCCTACATTTAAAATTTTGACCCAATATCACAGTAACATGGCTATCGCAAATAACTGAACTCAATTATGGGCCCGTGCTACATTAACATTTCGTTCTGAGTAGCTAAATCTAAAACAACAACAACATGGTAAAACAACAGAGCCACACACACACACACACACACACACACCCGCTCTACTCCAGAAAGCCTGAGTAACTTCACAAGACATCCTTCGCCACTGCAACTCGTTGAAGAGGTTTTAAACAACGACAATGCGCCGCCACAAATGCCTTAAAAACTCGCCCCATGGACGGCCATGCTTCCACTTAAAGCAACGTCTTGAAGTTCCTAAAGGAAGGTGCCTGCATTACACCCATCGAAATTGGTCAAGAAGGGGAGAATATTGTGCGTTTTTCTCGTGTGTGGAGGATCTCGAAAAACTCAAAAAATTAGATCGCAAGTGGCAGTATCATAACCAATGAGGTATATCCGAGGTGCGATTATTACTACTTCACTTTACAAAGTGCACCACATCTGTCCTCTCTTCGCATGTCAGTACACCGCCGACCGAACAGTCTTTATTAGCGGGACCAGCTACTGGTTCGCAGACCGAGAACAAACGGAGATCATTACCAACATCAAGGAAAAAAAAACAAATGTGAGGGTATGCGATGTTATATTCTGCAGCAACGGTACCGACGACGACAAGCGTCCCACCATGGAGGTATCCTTCACCACTTTAGCCGCGGCTAACCAGGCTGCCACACATGGTCTCCACAGCTTCGGCATCAAGATTCCACCCTTCAAATGAAGAAGGAACGATTCCACGAGATCCAACAGTGCTTTTGATAGATTTCTTCCACCCACTAACAAGTGTCATCATCCCGACCAGAAGTGTAGCCTTTGCGCCCAGGACCATCATTCCTCCATCTGCAAGTCAAAAACCCATTGCTGCCAGCTTTGCAGTGGCGATCACCCTGTAATTTCCCACCACTGCCCTCGCAGTCAGGAAATCATTAGGATCCAGGCTGAATCCAATAAAGCCAATCCTTCTACTTCCGCCGCCGGAGCGACTGGCACCAAACCCAGTACCTCAGATCCCACCAACCTACCAGAAGACTTCCCAGTCCTCCCAAACAGTGGCTTCTCCCAACAGGCCACCCGGCCTCCACACTGGGGACCTAAGGATCAACCAGCACTCTCACAGTACCTTGCATTACATGCAGGCATTATCCCTAGTCTTATTCGACTAGTGGATAGGCTTGCCTGACCAGACAATTAACGATTCGTCAAGGAACTCAACGCGCTTTACCTAGCCAATGACCTGCATTCCATCATCACCCCGGACGCAAATCTCACTGCCTCCACTACCACTCTGGAGACTACCACCAGGATGACCATACGGTCGATCTCAATACAGACTCCAGAACCACCAAAAACTCGGGCAGCACAAACAGAGGTATTTCCCTCTCCAGCTCCCAACAGTCCTACCATCATCATCTCAGCAGATGCGCTAGCAGACGTGCTGTCTACAAATGCTAACAGCATCACCAATGCTCCTGAAATAGTTTCTACCACTAATCTACGACACCTGAGTCTACCTCAGGCTGTGAGACCAAAGACAAAACCACCAACTATGAATGATACATGGCTTGGTTACAAGTGCTGCTGGGAGATAATAAACCCAATATGATGGTACATGACCGCTTGACTATGACAGAGTGTTGTTGGGGACATGCCTCCTGGCTTCCAACCCTTTTAACAATCTGTCGTGGTCATGCGGTTACCATACTGGTTATGTTAGTGTGAGTGATGCACCTGACTTTCTAAGGTTCGAATCCTTCATAGAGAGGAGTTCTTTGGTTACATATAACTTGTGCATTTATGCAAGTGTGGTGTATATATAGTAATAGTAGGCATCCATCAGTCTCCTGAGACTATGGACTTGTGCTCTGGTTATCGGTCTGGAGTGGCCTCTCCAGGGTGCAATGGTAGATAGATACGGAGGGAAAAGACCTCCAGGGTAAGTAGATACAGGGGAAAAGCTGTCACCCATGCAACAAATCCTCTCCCTCCCCCCCCCCCCCGACCCTCTCCACAGCTCCGAATGTTTCCAATGGAAAGGCAAACGTCAATGCGATTGGTTCCTGCATCGTCGCAGGAACGATGCTGGACCTGGCACCAGGTCCACTTACCAATCTGGCACCAGGTCCACTTACCAATCTGGCACCAGGTCTACTTACCAATCTGGCACCAGGTCCACTTACCAATCTGGCACCAGGTCCACTTACCAATCTGGCACCAGGTCCACTTACCAATCTAGTACCAAGTTCACTTATCAATCTGGCACCAGGTCACTCATCAATAGAACACCAGGATCACCACAGAATAATTCGGTCCAGCTTTCACTCGTTAAATATATTTTAAGAATTCCCAATCTAAATACAGTATCATGCTTTTAAATTGTTTACGGATAGGACGCGAGGCTGTTTGAACTGGTTTGGTGGAGGTGGAGGCTACCACAGGTGGCTGAGCTCGATAAATATATTCAACTTCCACTGCCCGGCTGTGTCACTCTTTTCCGGTGACGATTTTATGGTGAGGTTGTTTGATGACAGTAGCAGCCAGCAAGCAAATACGGAGGGAAAAGCTCTCCAGGGTAAGTAGATACAGGGGAAAAGCTGTCACCCATGCAGCAGATCCCCCCACCCTCTCCACGGCGCCGAATGTCTCCAATGGAAAGGCAAACGTCAATACGATTGGTTCCAGCATCGTCACAGGAACGATTGGACCTGGCACCAGGTCCAATCGTTCCAATTATACCGAGAGAGCCATCGCTCTCGGTATAATCTGGTATTTCCAGTAGAAACCTGTTCAATTTTCTCTTTAGGCGAGGCGTAAGGAAGGTCATTTTGTCATGATATTTTTCGGGTCACGTCGTATACCTTATTTTTGTTCCATGTAATATGTGAGGAAAAAGTATTAGCAATGTTATTTCGTTCATACTTTGTAAATATTTGTAAATGTGTAAATATTTCATTCAAAATGATCTGCTACCAGAAATTTTAGCCAAATATCCCCAGTTTGCTAACTGTAGGTAGTAACTGAGTGATTGTACCTATCCACCGCTGCCCACTGGATGGGAGGTGGTGTGCAGGACAAACATATAAATTTTGACACTAGCTCTCCACATATGTCAGTTGCTTAATTTAGAACCTGTACTTGAGGTCGATCTCGAACCCATTGTTGATGTGACGACTTATATTGAATTTTGTAACTAGCTCATCAAGATTGTAACTTGCTTAGCTAAATGAATTGTGGGGTTCAGTCCCTGAGCCCATTATGTGCCTCTGTAACCCTTTCCACTACCGCCCACAAGATGGGTATGGGGTGCATAATAAATGAACTAAACTAACTTCATATTTTGAATGTCACTTCGTTGTGTTGGTGAACTGTTTTTGTAACGAATGAGCCAGTTAATGGATACACCTGACAGTTATGGTGATCGACTTTTTTAACTTCACTTAAGTATAGCTCTCTCTCTCGTTGTTCTAGGCAATATATCCTCAACTCTGAAAGAAAAGCTATTTACTTGATTTCCTCAGTGCAGGTCAAAAATATTTTCAAATTATTTTATTTGCTTTGAAATTTTGAGACAACGTTGCATTCGAATAGGCGTGTCTTTTTATATACCTACTATATAGATGCCACCCTTGTGACAGGTAAAAACATGCGTTTTTGAAAAACAGCGCCATCTGTTGCACATAATAGCAACATGCACACTATACAAATATGTCACGAATTCCATTTCAATGTTTCCGATTGCATTGATAAATTTTATTTTCATAGATTTCGATTTATTTTATATTTTATTGAATTATTTTGTGTGACATTGTGTTGGAATTGAGCTGTGTTGTTTACCATACCGTTCATTTCGTAAAGTATAAGTATAGATGCCACAACCTGTGACAGATAAAAACTATGCTTTTCTTGACAAAACAGCGCTTTTACCAAATAGATGTTACCATCTGCTACCAAATAGCAACACCACATACTATACTAAATATGTTACAATTCCATTTCAATGTTTTTGATTGCATTGATAAATTGAATTTTCATAGATTTTGATTTATTTTCACTTTGATTTAATTATTTTGTGTGAATTGCGTTGGAATTGAGCTGTGTTGTTTACCATACCATTCATTTTNTACCCATACTATCAAAAATATTTGAAAAAATTATCTACAAACAGCTCTACTCCTATCTCGTAAAATTCGACGTTCTTAGCCCCTGTCAGTTTGGCTTCCGCTCCCCAAAAGAGTACCAACGATGCAATTATTAGTCTCCTTGATATAATTTACTCAGCCCTTGACAAAAATGAGTTTCCGATTGGACTCTTCATTGACCTGAGAAAGGCCTTTGATACTGTTAATCATAATTACCTCTTACGTAAACTCCATCATTATGGAATCCGAGGCCATGCACTGGACTATATCCAATCCTATCTTAGTGATAGACACCAGTGTGCCGCCATCAATAATATAACCTCTCCCACTCTACCAATAACCGTTGGAGTGCCACAGGGCAGCATCTTGGGACCTCTCCTATTTCTTATATACATCAATGATCTGCCTAATGTCTCTAACATTCTGAAACCTATATTGTTTGCTGATGATACTACCCTCATCTACTCTAACCCCAACCCACATACACTAAATAATGTTGTTAATAATGAACTAAAAAAAGTCCACTTATGGATGTCAACCAACAAACTAACACTTAACATAGAAAAAACCTACTACATCTTATTTGGAAGCAAATCTACAAATGCAATTCAGCTTCAGATAGACAATGTAAACATTAGCAATAAAAATGATGGAAAGTTTCTTGGAATTTTCCTAGACAAAAGACTCAACTTCAGTACCCACATACAGCACATAACTAAGAAAGTCTCTAAAACAGTTGGTATACTCTCCAAAATCAGATATTATGTACCTAACTCTGCTCTCAATATTATTCACTAATCTATCCCTATCTTAACTATGGTATCTGTGCATGGGGTTCAACCACTGTAAACCACTTCAAGTCCATCATTACCCAGCAAAAATCTGCTATCAGAATAATATCAAATTCTGCTTTCAGACAACACTCGGCCCCCTTGTTTAACTCCCTTAATATGCTAAACATAATCTCACTCCACAAATTCTCTTGTGTCAACTACATTTACAAAACCCTGTTCTTAAATGCAAATCCTGCTCTAAAACTCTTCCTGGACAGATGTAACAGGACCCATTATCACCACACCAGAAATAAATATCTCTTTGATATCCCCAGATTCAAACATAATCTGTGTAAACACTCTATGCAAATAAAGGGACCCAGTCTATGGAACTAATTCCCTATTGAATTGAAAAGCTGTCCAACTTTTACGTCATTCAAAAACAATACTAAAAAGTACCTAATTTCATCTTAATAGTTTTTTACCTTTTGCTTTAAAACTGCACGGTATCTATTGCTACCCAATCTCCCAATCTTTTTGTACCCAATCTGAACATCTTTACCATTGTGATCATTGCCGTCTTATTATATGTGCTGCCAATCTGCTGTATGGTGTCTATTAATCTTGTTTAAATTACCAATCAAGCTTTCAATGTAATCAATAAGAGCTTTAATATACCAATGTGCTTTAATATACTTACTAATCTCTCTCATCTCATTTTTGTCTTGCAATGTATTTCTTATCATTTTATTACTTCTGCTAGAATTTACCTACTTAAAATTATCTGTTAGATTAAGGACCTGCCCAAAACGCTTCGCGTACTAGTGGCTTTACAAGATTGTAAATACTATGCTATGTATTCCCACAAACCCAATGTGGCTTCTTGTATATAAATAAATAAATAAATAAATAAATAAATAAATAAATAAATAAATAAATAAATAAATGAAAGCTAGTACATACAATACCTAAAGCCACTAATGCGCATAGCGTTTCAGTGTGGTTTACTTTAGAAGGTCAGACCCCACCCTGATCCTGGTCACCCTGAATCACCCTGGTCAGTGATTGTGAGCGTGCACGAAGAGCATCTAGTGAGACTGTGTTTTGGCTGGCCCGTGGCCAGGGTAGACTCGTTGGTGTTTCCCAGCACTGGTTGAGGACGGTACTGTGTGTGTGTTAAGGAAACACGGTAGCTGACAAGACTGCATCGATTGAGCATCGAGGAGCGTTTAGTGTCCTATGAGAGAGACACTTGTGTACATTTTAAGTGTAGTAATACTTCCTTTAGGATTATATATGAGGTGATGGGAAAGTGATTATATGTGAATATATTGATAATTGATGAAGTGTCGTATTCAATGCACCTCCCCCATTGTGTTTGACTTGCATTACCGAGCTCACTCCTTGAAAGCCACTACTAACTTGGGGCCGGATACCTGAACTTTAGTTCCACCAGCAAAGAACCCGGTTGCGACCCATTGTGGCCGTAACACAATTGGCATCCCCAGCGGGATCCGACCTCTTGTCAAGTACGTTTGACAGGGGTGGTGACGTAGTGCAACCCCCTGTGAATAATTCCCCTGTTCGTTATTTGTCAGGACGTTACATGTCCTGTGCGGTGCTCAGTGTGAGTAATTGCAGTATTGGCGAGTGCGGTGCTCAGTGTGAGTAATTGCAGTATTGGCGAGTGCGGTGCTCAGTTATTATAAGTGTCTAGTGTTAAGTGAAGCAGTGTGTTACTTGCTCGTGCACCACTTGGTGACAAAATGGCAGAGAAAATAACCATTGAGGATCTAGACGATGTTCAGGAATTTCTGAACAAGGAGGACTGTCTTGCTAGATTGAAACATCTGGGAAAGTAGGAACTTGTGCTAGTAAGTGCCTATTTAGAGATCAAAGTACGTGAGAGTGATTCCCGTGTTGAGATCTTATCGAAGGTTCATAAGCACTTAAAGGCCGGGGAGAAGCAGGAAAGCGAGGCACAGAGTACAAAGGAAAGTGTGGTGGCTTCCACTGAAAAGGAAGATAAAGGTAGTGACGGTGAAAGTGATGTGGGTGAACTGAATATAAGTTTGTTAACTGTCAAAATGCGTGCCTTAGAAATAATTCGTGAGATAGAGTGGAAGAAATTAGAAATAGAACGGGAAATGAAAGAGAAGGAAATGGAAATGAAAGAAAAGGAAATAGAGAAGGAAATGAAACGTCTGGAATGACAAGAAAGAGAGAAGGAAAGAGAAGAACGAGAAAGACAAGAAAAAGAGAAGGAAATGGAAATGAAACGTTTGGAATTACAAGAAAAAGAGAAGGACAGACTACACGAGTTAGAAGTGCTACGATTATGTGGTCAGAGGAAAACAAAGGAAACAAGTAGTTTCGATCCCGTGAGAAATATAAAGATGGTCCCAAAATTCATTGAAAAAGAAGTTTCAAAGTTCTTCGCTGCCATTGAAACGAAGCAGGCAGGTTGTTTTCGGCTTGAAGATGGCAAAGTGAACCTTAGTGAATACCCAGGCTACCACCAAGTGCAGGTATGATCGGAGAACAAAGCAAAGGGATTTTCTAATAGGGGATCTAGTGTTGGTATGTTCTCCCACAGTGACCGGAAGTTTAAGTGCAAAGTTTGTAGGTCCTTACCAGGTCTTGAGGAAGGTAACCTGTCATAATTATATTCTCAGCACGCCAGATCGCAGAAAGAAAGAAACTTTGGTTCACATTAATATGATGAAGAAGTACCAGAGCAAGGATATGCACCCAATAACCATGGTGACAACTAGAGATGACACAGAGGTAACGGAAGAGGATGAGAATGTACTGACTAACTCAGAGATTTTATGTAATTTGCAGGCAAAGTTGACGCATGTAACCAGAGTAGAGGAATGTCTTGATGCCCCGAGCTTTGAGGATAGATTTATCCTGATGATCAATGCTTCCGATTATGGCCTGGGGGTCGTATTATCTCAGACGGATGAAAAAGGGGTGGAACATCCTGTAGCCTAATATTCCAAAAAGTTTACCCCCCAGTCAGCTAAACTATTCCGTGATAGAGAAAGAGACGTTGGCTTTAATTAGTTCCGTCTAACATTTTGAGGTGTACCTAACCAGTAATAGCCATCCCATCCTAGTTGTGAGATTTTTTCTACGCCTACCTCCCTTAGGAGGTGGACAACAAGTTTAAAGGCTGCTCACGGCAGTTAAGCATGTGTCCAATAGAAAAAGGAGAAGCGGGAGCAAACCGCCAGGCTTCCACCACTAGGGGTGAAAACCTGTCCACAATAGGCCGCTGGTTCCTCCTAGTTAAACAGGACGTTAAAACTAATAAAGGGTAACCGACGGGTTCTCACAATCAAATATTTATATTTGATGTGGCGCTATGAATTGGAATTCAAATTCCCAAGAGCACAGCCGTCATATCAAAAGATCACATCAACATCAATCGTATAAAGCAGAACATGGGAGGAAAGAATGGTTGAAGGTTGATATCAAAGACCGTTTTCTATAAAATAAACAATTTGTTAATAACAAGAGACGAAACTACTACATTATCGAGTTTACACTTACGTTAATGTCCATCCAGTGGCACTATAACAAACAGCTAACTAGCAACCCTTGCTGTGTGGCTGCATACTGAACTAACCTGAACACAGGTGTGCCCACTGATGACGCAATATTGCAAGTCAAAAAAACATCACAAACTAAGTTACACCACAGCGAGTGATTTATTACGTTAATGGCCATCCAGTGGCATTTGCAACACAGCTATTCAACAGCCCCTCGAGAAGTGACAGCAGGCTCCATCCTGCTGACATTTCGGGCTGACAACATGAACTAACTGAACAAATGAAGGATATCTACTGATGACACAAGCATGCAATCAATAGTGTCGCAGCTTCCCAGACAGCTACTCTAATCACAAGCTTAAGGTCCTCCTTCCAAACAGGAGTGACCCCCGTAACTAGGCGGGTAGTCCAACAGTGACTCCCCCTATCACAACCCATTGTGAACACTCTTTGCAACTCCCTACAGGAAGTTGCACTGTAAACAGTAAACAAAGTCAGGCAAGGTGGGATTCAGGGACACAGGTCCACTAATCCCTAAGTTTACTCTACTCTCGTCACCAGACGATAACCAAAAGAAATTGCCTTAATCAATTACAACATTGATTATGTGATTAATTACGTTAATTGACTGATCACAGCAGTCGGCAACAAAGTACTACTTTAATCACAAACAATTGTCTCTCACTAGACAACAACATGATGGTACTCTACGTTAATCATCAACACTTGTTTCTCTCAACACAAGTCATCTTGTTAACGATTACTCCAAACTCTTACATTACATCACACTTGACTCCCTGCAAGCTTGACTCCCTGCAAGTATTCAGTGAGTAATTCTTAATTAAGGTCAAACGGACCACTAATTACATCCCAATTGAGTTACGTTAACCAAGCCTACCCTAACTTGGTAGCTTCTTAACAGTCTGTGTCATTAATTACTTTAATATGAGTGTTAATTACCCTAATTAACCCTGAGCAATTAATTAACTGTCATCAGGACCGATAATTAATCATCCCTAAATACGTCTCACTCCGTACTGCCTAAGCAGGTCTCATCAAACACTGTGAATTCACGGGAGAAGAGTTAATTACCCTAATTAATTAATAATGAGTGCATCTTAATCCACTGTTCTCAGACAGGATATGATTAATATAACGAATTATGCTAGCTCCATGACCTCGCTTTACCGAGTCATCTGAGTCTCAAGACTCCAGACGTTAATTACTCCACTAATTATCATGAGCCACTAATTGCTATACCTCCGAAAGGTGATTAGTCCCGAGCAAATTACGTTAACACAAATACTGACAGACTCTGACAGATCCTCTCCCACTACGTGAATTCATGATGAGAATGCTAATTACATAATTAGCTAGAGTGGTCAATTAGTTGTCACACGGACAATTAATTGCACCGGAAACGTATTTCAACAGCTCAATACTGTTCTCTTAACAGCTCTCACTCATTCAACAATAAATGTGCACCTCTTATCCAGTTAATTACCCCTTTAATTAACTCACTGAATCCTCAAGTCCTCAACACAACTTAAAGAAACAAAGTAACCCCAGTGTTACATAGGTCACACTTACAATGGCATGCATAACAACATAAATACACTGCCCACATACGGTTGCGGCTACTGCAACTCATTAATTACTGTGCCCACACAGTAATGACACACGGTTTGGCAACAACAAAAGTATACCAATATTACTGCCTACCCTTAATCTTGCAACCGTTGCAAAAGACTAAGTACTGAGAATTCCTTGAATACTCAAAGGGGTCCCTTTAAATCCTCAACACAGTTCTAGGACAGTAATATCGTATACCTGATAACACTATGGCACAAACCTGCAACACAATGATGCCGTCAGCATGCCCCACATGCTAATGACATCATTAGGCAATCAGTCAGCAATCACATCTACTGACTCACCACACAACACAGTACATGCAAATATGCAAATGAACACATGGAAATGGCATCCACATAATCAATGAAAATTATATCACCAGGACAATTATACAGTCCTCAGGATATCCACTGATAACCCTGCAACACGGGCCTGCCTACCTCTACACTGGCATAATTAACATGCGGTACTATATGCATTAATCCAGTCTGACAGATTATATAGAATCGACAGGCTGGATCACTTATATGGTAAATCTCTACACTGACTGGTTCCATACTCAAGTCAGACTACACACAACATATATCTACATGTGGTACTGTGTACAACATCCCTCTCCAGGTACTCCCTACCAGTCACCTGGACGTGCTACAGACAGCTGTCTCTCAGCTGCTTCCCTTGCCTGGCCGGGCTATGGGACAACACAGCTTTTACTGGAATTTCCACTAATACTGAGACACTGTTACACTCTGACTATTGTACTCACGTTTTCCTCTCATTTCACTCATTTCCCAGGTCACTACCTCTCTGGCTGTCAACTTTTAGCTTGCTCCTCGTGCGTCGACAAGATGTGGCCCAAGGCTGTCCCGGGAAAGTGGCCAAGTGTTACCAAAGCATGTGGCCACCGCGTGGCCCTAAGGGGGTGGCCAAGGGTAGCGCGTGACGTCACAGCACCCCACCCAAGCTGAGCTGGCGCGCGGGGTGGGGGGGGGGTTGCCGGGCTGGGTGGCGCACGGGCGGCCTGGGGTGGCCGGGCCGGGCGGGCAGGCGGCCTGGGGTGGCCGGGCCGGGCGGGCAGGCGGCCGGGCGGGTGGGCGGGTGGCGCGCGGGTGGCCTGGAGTGGCCGGGCCGGGCGGGCGGGTGGCCGGGTGGCGCGCGGGCGGCCTGGAGTGGCCAGGCCAGGCGGGCGGGGTGGCACCCAACACATGGCGGATTGGCTAGGTGGAATTCAAAGTCCCACCGGGGCCTGTAATAATCCCACAATTACACTGCCCATATTCCACCTATAGTCCATTGTCATCTACACTAGACAGGATACTCGGACCACCTTTTACACCATGAGGCTCTGCCAGCTACCCCATGGGTGGACACTGTCTCTGGGGCTTCCACTGTCCCGTATTCATCAGCCCCAATTTCACGCAAATTTGGGCCTCGACACAACCCATGATGGCAGGAGTGCCATGCTCGATGAGTAATTTGGACGACAGAAGCTATTAACGGGGGTGGAGGTGGCCAGCGGCCACCTCCACCAGTCACCTCTTCCTCCTCTTGCTGCCCAAATTCAAACTGACGCTTTCGCAGGCTAGGGAAACTCATAAGCCCATATCTTCCCCCCTACCTTGTCTTGACCAATCAGCACTAAGCCGGCACTGTTCCCTCGTGCCGCTTCCACTAACAGCTGTTCGCGCCAAAACTCGGCATAGGAGCAGAGATGCTAAACCAATCACAGGCGCCCCTCACCCTGTGGCTTCCCGTGACGTCACAAGGAGGGGAGGCCTAAAGACAATGGCGCAATGTCTCACTTGGTGGGGGGGGGGTGGGAGCAACGTTCACCCCACTGTCCCCCCACCTTTAACGGTTTGAGAGTCAAGTATCCTCACATACCACTCACTCTCAAATCTCTTCCTATTTCACAGAAATAGGAAAATTTCTGTAATTCTCTCTACAGGGCAATCACAGACCTCTAGTCAGTCCCAAACGACAGTCCTTAACACAAGCTTTCATTCAACACCCCACAAGTATATGTTAGTTTGAAAGCTTCAATTTCTAGAGTCCCTAGAGCGACTAGCCTATTCTAGAAACTAGGAAAACTAGCTGAGGGAATCTAGATTCCCTCACACTAGTACGATCTGACCATAACCCTCTGAAGTTTCTTGCCCAGTTCAAGCAGAAGAATCTTCAACTCACCAGATGGAGTCTACATCTCCAACAATATCCCCTCCAGATTGAGCACATCAAAGGAGTGGATAACGTTGTAGCTGATGCGTTGTCACGCATCTGAACACCTGATTAATTTGGTTTGTTTTCATTTTAGAAATCCAAACCAAATTCCTTTTTGGTGGGGAGGTGTTACGAACCCCGATTCCGTCGCCGGAGCATGGAGCAGCGACGTCAATGCCATCTGTGAGTCCGCTCCTGAAACCCCCACACATTGGACGACGCCATCTAGTGGTGACAAGATTATACCAGCAAGAGGCGCTAGATTCCTGTCCTAGTCAGCTTGAGAGGTAACTGGTGCTGACCTCTGGTGAGGTGGTGCCTAGAAAATCAGCGCCATGTATTATAGGAGGAGTTGTATGTCTATATCAGAGTACGTAAGTGATGTTTCCTAGTGTCCCATGTACTGACCAGTGTACTGGTGACGTGTCTGTATCCACAGAGTCGACGTAGGGCTGCTGTGGTATGAGGACAGTCAGTCTACCCAGGGCTGCCAATAGCTCTCTACTCCATTCTGCTTTACGGAAACAGTGAGCCACCGCTGGAGAAGAACTACGTAGTGTTCTATTGTCTGCCTGTGAAGTGGCAGTGACAGAATTCGGCATACCCGGGACTGGCTAGCGGAAGAAACGACTGATGTAAGGTCTACGGAGGAGTGTAACCAGCGAGTTGCAAGAAGCTCCTGCCAGGGGTTCGCTACCCTTGTATTTGTACGTGAAGAGGCCCAGCAGCACGAGGCTGATGTTCTCTGCCAGCACCAGGCTGGAGAGTGATTGTGGGCGTGCACGAAGAGCACCTAGTGAGACTGTGTTTTGGCTGGCCCGTGGCCAGGGTAGACTCGTTGGTGTTTCCCAGTACTGGTTGAGGACGGTACTGTGTGTGTGTTGAGGAAACACGGTAGCTGACAAGACTGCATCGATTGAGCATCGAGGAGCATTAGTGTCCTATGAGAGAGACACTTGTGTACATAAGTGTAGTAATACTTCGTTTAGGATTATATATGAGGTGATGGGAAAATGATTATATGTGAATATATTGATAATTGATGAAGTGTCGTATTCAAAGCATCTCCCCCATTGTGTGTTACTTGCATTACCGAGCTCACTTCTTGAAAGCCACTAGTAACTTAGGGCCGGATACCTGAACTTCAGTTCCACCAGCAAAGAACCCAGTTGCAACCCACTGTGGCCGTAACAGGTGCATTATACCGGTAAGAGACGGGAGACCTTTTAAGGAAAGTACAACCCTCTAGACAAGGCTGTATTGCACCTAGCACTGCTAGGTGGGTAAACATTGAGCA
Organism: Procambarus virginalis; assembly: GCA_020271785.1. Lineage (NCBI taxonomy): Eukaryota > Metazoa > Arthropoda > Malacostraca > Decapoda > Cambaridae > Procambarus > Procambarus virginalis. The sequence continues at coordinate 4,416,308 of WNGS01004511.1, forward strand.
GCAACGACAAAAGCCACCATGATCTACCGGATCAAGGTACGGTTTAGAGGAGACCGGACCCTTACCCGGTCAGAAATCTGATTTGATCAGCACCAAAACCAATGTTGCACCACTGACGTCGTCGTCATTGATGAAGGACCTCAACTGTTGTTCAGCAGTGCCACAACTGTACAGGGTCTATTTGACCCCACTTACCTTACAGCTCTCGAAGAGGCGGACATGATCCTCACCCACTACCTCACAGCCAGGACGGTATTTGTCCAGAGAGTGAGCACTCTCCTCTCTGAATAAGCTGCCACCGACTTCGCCACCCAGTATAAATGAACAGAATCTTTCCTTGACGGCTGTTACTGTAAAATTCATCCCTGTGCAGGACAGCCACCTCTCCCATGAAGTCACCATCACATCGCCTGAGGAAGCAACCTCTGCTACCACCAGCGGCTTCCGGTGGTTCGGCATCGCTTGCACACCTCGACAAATCAGCAAAGAACACTACTACCAGCTTAGACAATGCTATAAGTGCTGTACCTATGAACACTTTACGAAACAATGTCCATCTCAAGACCAACGGTGCAGCAAGTGCGCCGAGAATCACCACTTCAAACAATGCACCACGACTTCCTCCAATGCCTTCTCTGCCAAGGTGACCATACTGCCGTCTCTGCCGAGTGCCCTCGAAGACGTGAGGAAATACAGAAGATGTCCGACGCCAGGCAAGCCAACACCAACTCGCGTAGAACCCATCAACTTTCAACGTGCAAGCCGCCAACTTTCCTCTGCTCCCAGATGGGGGCGGAGCTTCTGCACAGCCTGCATCCCATTGGGGCCCTCGCTCCACGTCCGCCAACCAATCATCGAAGCAGCCACAGCAGCCACAACCCCTCTCTGATCAATCAACAAGCCAGCCTTCACCACACCAGATGCTGCTCCCCAACAGGAATTACAGTACCATAATGGGACTCATCCGCACTGCTGAAATGATTGCAGGCACAAACATCAAAAAATTCGTACGAATTCTAAATATACTATACACTGACAATGGTCTACCAACATTTAATATTCCTGAAGAACTCTTCACAACTACAGCCTCAGCGACCGCTAGTGCTACGACCTCGGTTACAAATACTACTTCTGCCTCTGACATCACCATCTCTCCAATTGCACTGGCAGATATCCTGTCTGCTGACGCCCACCCTCTGCAACCTGCTACAGCTCCTGCTACAGATCCTGTAACATCTTTGCACTCTGCCACTCCACATCGACCATCTACTACTCCAGTTGTACCTGAGACTACACCGGCTTCACAGGAACCTGCACCTGGTGCTTCTGCAGACCTCCACTTGTCTTCTGATGACGAATCTTCTGCCTATGTTGACGTTGAAACATACTCACTACCCCCGGACCAGGAATATGATTCTAATCCAGTAATAGAGGCAATGCATCAACAACGTGACCAAACTACAGTTGGATCTCCCGAATTCAGACGGATCTCCAGCCAGATATATAACACGAATGCTAACCTCATGATGGAGAACCACCCACGAGCTAATACAGCCTCGCTAACGACATAATCTTCGAGGAATGCGTTGAATCT